>KZ809803.1:67693-82949 GCA_000696205.2 Oncopeltus fasciatus
TCATGATTACTATATATATATATATATATTTTTTTTTCTGTTCTTCTTATCTGAAACTAAAATATACTTAGGCTGAATGCAGATGAGCTTACAAGTAATCCACGGAACGCCACTCTAGCTCAGAAGAAATATATTCGCAGAAATCGATTCGGAACTATGGAGGAGCTGCGGAGTGTAACGCAGATATCTATCGGATAGCCTCCACCTATCTTGATAGGTATAGGGGGGCTACTACTTATTTCTACCCCTATATGTATATAGTGTTTCACTATTATCTGTTCACTAGTAAACAGTTTGATAATAGGGCAGTCAACACGGGACTTTACGCCGGAGATTCTAAAAAAATGATCTTTGCTTAGTCAAGAAGATAGGAGATATAAATGAGAGTAATTGACTAATTTGATCTAACAAGCAGAAGAATACATTAAGAAGAAAAGTAAATTCTCTATGGTAAGCTTCGCTCTAGGCCAATCAGGAGAGAAGACAAAGTGGCTTTCAATTCTCTTAATTACATTATTAATATCTTTAATATGCGTTTTCTTTTAAAACAAATTATAGAACCTATTTGTGAGAAAATTACAAATACCAGTTAAGGCATAGTGTTTCAAGCAAATTTCTAATGTCCTTTTCAAGATGGGCATAAATAAAGCCAATTACTTATTAGTTATTCATTAAGCAGAAAAGGGCTCTGAGAATAAAAGCTAAGGTTGCTAAGGTATTCAAACTTTCAACTTGCATTCTTCAATTCACAAGCGCGTGGGGGAGTGTGTGTGTGTGGGTGTATGTTGGTCACATTCGCATATTATTATTGATAGAAATTTTGAATCTATTAAAATTTCACATATTTAAATGTATCAAATACATAAATAATATATAAGAGATATAATGAAAATTAAAACAATAACTAAAGAAAAATGTAATTAATATCTAGTTCTATTGAATTACTATGAATAAATTAGATTAAATATGCACCGAGAATTATGCCCCTTAATTTTACTATAACTTACGATAACAGAATTTTTTTTCAAATAATATTATAAATAAATTGAATTGCAAACCTTAAATAACTTAGATACTATGAGAATATTGAATGTGATATTTAAACCTTGCTTGATAAGTAGATCAGAAACAAATTTAAATTATCAGATTATTTTGCCCCCTTGAGTAGTAAACTACATTAATTTTGTGAAAAATAATATCATAATATAATTTATTTGTGGTAGGCTAAAATATAAAATGTAGCCCTTAATTAATCAATATCTGTAAATAGAAATAAATATTTCTGTTTAATGCCTAAGTCCAAATTACCCCATCCCTAGCTCTAATTTTATTTTATTTAGGTTAACACTCATTTATTTCTGAAATATTATCTATGAAACAGACCTCAGCAGAACAAAATTTGAGAAAAAAAATTTATAATTTCTACTTAAGCTGTTTACTGAAGTAACCCATTTTCTAATTTTATGTTTAATATAATTAGACCACATCATACCAATATAATAATTAAGTAAGTATTAAGTCACTACATATTAGCTGAAAAAGATGTCGCTATTTTATGTTTTTGTTCTTCTCTCAAGTAATTTTATTTTTTATTTAAAAACAGTGAAGCTTTTTATCAAAGAAAATAATTTTGTACTTCAAATTTAATTATTCTAAGTAAAACGGTAAAACATAGAGATTTTATGAAAACAGACTTTGGGGCCAAAAGCCTTCTATAGTGTGGCGTGGTTCAAGGATAAACATATCCTCTTGAAAGTGTTACCGCAAGACATCAGTGGTCTGTAATGGGAATAAATTTTATTTATTTGATAACTTTTCGCAGCAGCTGATCAATCATGATCATTTTAATTATATATTTGGTATTTGTATATAAATTCATTTGTCATATGAATATTACTTGATTTGCTAATGCCCAGCAGCTTGGTCGCCAATACTCCTCATTCTCTATAATATACATATCCTTCTCAGAAAAATCCAAGAAAATTCTTCCAGTGGGTTTTTTCAATAAAATCTATATTCAATAAAGTATACAATAAAGTGAGTGTTGCAATAAAAATCAAAGCAACACATAAGTCACATTAAAGTCAGAAAATCCTTTTGGACAATTACAGATCAATCTAAATTTTCTCTCTCCCTTTTTTTTTTTTTTTTTTTTGCAATGCAATAGATCAGCTAGGTTTATGTTCTATGATATTCAAATGACTACTGTCCTGGAGTCCTGAAATAAAGGTCTCAGGTTCAATACACGGGTCACTGATAGATTTTTCAATCTGCGCTTCTGTTTTAACCGGCCCAGAGGATTCCTGTTATGTTTCTGGGAAGAGCCAGACCTATTTGGTTACCATCCCTCAATTATTGAGAACAAATCAGAAGCCACATTGGTGTGACGACCACATACATTTTCTAGTGTGTCATGGTTCAAGAATAAAAATCCTTAGCACGCACTTCATTCCCGGAACTCCTGCTCTTAAAGACCTTTACTTTTCTCTATTATTTGAAATTATTATTTAATTAATCAGACTTTGTTTTGAAGTGTAATAGATGACACTCCAGAACTTTTATACATGTAGGGATATTACCACACTATAAAGTTATATTCTTTTTAAATAATATTACCACATTATTCTTAAAGTTCATACTTAAATTAACTTGGATTTTAAATATTCTCGAAGGCTACCTTAGCTCCAAGGGGTTTGTTGTTGTAATACAAGCAATAGGAAGACTCTCATGTAAACCACCCCCTTGAAATGTTAGATGCACGAGGGACATAAAAGAAAAAGAGAGCTCAGAAAAAGGGGGTACAGAGAGGGTAGGCGTTCCAAGGATATGAGAGGGGGATGGTCGCTCATTATTGAGGGTCTGTGTGAAAGGCGGTGACCCATTAGCTTGAGTGCAGCCTCTGCAGTCATCTGATGGAAGGCCTCCACACATCCTGCCGGATCAGTACCGAAACTCAAAAGTCTCCAAAAATCTGCAGCTTATCATAGGGAGTTTAAATAAACGAGTTTAGTTTTGTATTTATTTTCCCAAATGAAAGTGATACTCAAATCAAAACTTACGCTCAGAAATTTATTCAATACGATTCAAAGCACTCAAATTCCGAAAATCTTATATAAGAAATGTCTATTCCACTTGCTCCGCAAAAAATATTTATTGTAAAAAGTAAAACCGAATGGGATGCTGCTTGTGTTTAGGCTCTATTCATTCCGATGATGAGCTAAATTGGATATGAACATATCTATATGCCCTAAGAAGGTTAAATTAAGAGTTTAATATTTATTTAACAGACAAATGGATACATCTATCAACCAGGGGTTGGTAGCATTTTTAGTCTTAATTTTTTCCATGGAAATTTTTGACCGTAGAGAGTCTCTGTGTTTTCTTTATTTTTCTATATATTAAGAAAGGTATTATAAATAAAGAATATGGATATAAAGAATGTAATTTTGAGTGTTCGTTAGGACCTCTAATTTTAAAATTATAGAAACCAAATTCAGCATTTAGGCTTTGCATTGTATGTTTCAATATTTATTTTTTGGTTGAAATCGGACGAGGGAAGGATACATGAAGGACAGCATAATTTATCGTCGTAATATATTTTTTTGTCATTTGAGTTATTAAAAAATATATAGATTGTAATAAGTGTGAAATTTATATTTACGTTTATTGTTATGAGATTTATACAAAACGCATAAATACTCTCATAATATTTATTATCCACTTTCATCTTTGTTGAGATGAATTCTTTAAAACTACGTATATTAATTTTGAAAGGCAATCAATGTAATCTATTGCTTTATTTTTCTAAGTAGACCTGATTGAGTGGAAGAGTCTAAAAAAATAAAGTATTCATTCATTTATTCTCTCTCTTTCCTACGCCCCCCCCCCTCAAATTGTCTCCCTTGATTTCATTCCAAACAATAAACCCGAGAAATACCATCCCTCCCATCTTTCTGGTGACTAGCTCGGAAAAGCGGTGTTTCCATTGGGCGATGGTCTCCGACGTCAGTAGGTAGTGTTAATCTTAAAAGGGAAATTATGTCGGTGGCGGCGGACAATAACAAGGGACCCTCGTTCCCGCCAAACTGAAATCGATAGCTGGAATGAGCCGGATCTGACAGTCCTGAACTGTCAGCCTTTCTCACTATTCTTGTCTCGAAGATACATAGCTATACATTTTGATGATTTCATCATAGTTAAAATAAACTCGAAAATATATCCTCTATTTTATTTGTTATATTTAAAACTAAAATAAATAAAGATTAGCATAAATAATAATAACAAAATAGTATATTTAAAATCTGTGTCTCTTGAGCTACGTAAAATAAAGATAAGAGATCGTAAATCAACTATCATTTTACTTGTTCATTTAGTGGGACAGAAATATATAGTCGCTAGCTTGATTTTCTAGCCAAACATAGGATAAGAGCCAAATAATTTTAAAAAAAGGAAAACAGGCAGCTTGTTATGGTAGGCTACAAACTAACTGCCAAATGAAAAAGGGTAGCACTCAGTCCTCTTAAGTACATTCTTAAATATTGTTTATGACCATTAACAAGGTCCATCCACAGTCCTCCGCTAAGCAGTGCAGAGGTGAGTTATGTAAAGTTTCTTCCAGGACATTCTGTCCTCTGTAAGCATCCTCCTCTTTCTCTAATCAAGGTAGATAGGACTTAAAATGCTAAAATCCGAAGCGATCCCTTCTCGTTTTAAGTAATACTTTTCTTAAGAACTGCTTGCGAATGACTTCCATTCCTAAAAGTGAGCGGAAAAGTACAAAAGTAAAGGTACTATGTACTCCTGTAAACTAAAAAAACTATCTATTATATTTTCTTAATAATATTGTAAGTGGAGGTCCGGTGCGTCCAAGTGACATAAATAATATTATTAAGAAAGGTTAGGACTACTGCCATTAGGCAGCTTCTCTATCAAGTGAAGTACACGCTAATTTAAATATTTATGTATTACAGTCCTTTTTTTTTTATTTGTTGTATCTTTTTTATATTTATTTATATTGTATATTATTGTACATATTAATTATTTCTTTTGAGAGCACATTGCAAGATGCACGCTGTGTAGGATGTAATTCATGAATAAAGTGTTTAAAAAAAAGAAAAAAAAGGAACTATCTATTGGAAGTTTTTAAAAAGAAATGACTGACCATAGTCTTCGGGAAGGTGACTGGATAGATCACAATATCGAGATTTGCTAAGACCCAAAATGCAATCTCAGTGGAGGGCTAGTGAAAGTAAGTAAATATGTTTTGTTAAAAAATATACTTTAATAAATGTTAAAAATTATAATACACATTAATTTTTTTTGTTTTTCAAAAAAATTATCTCTATTATTTCTATTTCCTAGAGGAAAAACAAATTTTGGTCACATTTCAAAGAGAAGAAGCGTACTGATTTTTTGAAAATATTCCTCTAATTAGATGAGGGATTTGTTAATATGTTTACTTAGGTGAAGCCTTTCCCAAGTACACTGAAAGTGCGAGCCCGTAGTTTTATAAATATTTGAAGTGCCTAATTAGAGGCCTGTTTGAAGTTGGGGTAACTGGGGTTTTCCTTGATTTCGCAACGCGAACTTGTCCTCATCAATTCCCACTATCACCTTCCCTCTCTCCACACTACATTCTGACTTGTAACTAAACAGTCTAAAGTTCTTGTTTAGTTTTGTTTAACTTCTAGTCTTTTAATTTATTTTTCCTTCGCCAAATTACAGGAAGTTAATGAACCCAGCCACTTAGATTTAGTACAGATTTTTTATTAACAGAACATTATGTGAGTTGCATTCCGTACGAATAAGTTTTACCTCAAAAAGAAATTATTACTTTCACAGAATGATTATTGACACGCATAAACAATTAATGAGAGGGAATAGAATAAAAAATCTATCTGTCCCAGCCAGGAATCGAACCTGGATCTCCTGCTATCCGGGCCGGTGCACCTGCCAGTTATGCTACCAGGACGCGCTAGTTATCTCATTCAATTCTCTCTACACTAGCAAGAGCCTAACCCACGAGAAAGGCAAGAGTACAAGACGAAGTTCTCTCCTTTCTCGTGGGTTAGGCTCTTGCTAGTATAGAGGGAATTGAATTAGATAACCTGGTAGCACAACTGGTAAGTGCACCGGCCCAGATAGCAGGAGATCCAGGTTCGATTCCTGGCTGGGACAGATAGATTTTTTATTCTATTCCCTCTCATTAATTGTTTAAAATTTATGTGGGATAAAATACCATACAATAGAACCATATAATAGAATATTTATTGACACGCATAGTTCCCCCAACAGCATTTGGGATCTCAAGACACATAGGGGTTTTGTTAGAGTAAAATAAAAATACTTCCAATACAACATGAAAGTCCTACAAGATGAGTAGTTCGTTAATATGGAAATTAGCTCCAGTGAAACCAAGATTATGTACTTAGAGAAAAATATTGATATTGCAGTGATGGTTGTTAGAATCGAGAACAAAACACGTGAACAAGTCACAAAATTTAAATATTACAAATTGGGAGTAATATGGTAATAATGAAAGTGGAACTAAAGATGCTTGGTCAATGCTATAAATAGAGGATTTTTAAAACGTCGAGAGATCGGTGCAGACAGGATCTAAAGTCGCTGTCTACAAGAGCACGGTCCTCCATTGAATCATAGACACTCAATACCAGTCATAGAAGTACAATACACGAGATATACGAGGTCCTCAAACTCAATCCAATCCAGAAAATCTTAGAAGCAAACAGGCTCCAATGTTTAGGATATAATAAACGGTGGAGGGATTAAGTATGAAATCCTTCTCCCTATTAAGTTTGAGATACTTCTCCAAACACCTACAATTCAACCTCCAAAACGCCTGCATTTTTACTGGTTTAAATGTTATTGAAATTGTCAGAACCTTATTAAGGCTCACTGATTGAAATGTGCATATTCAAACTTTTGAGCCGCAAACCATCTATGGACTATTTTTATTTAATGTGCTGCAGTGACATTTTTCTATTATATATGTGTGTGCACGCGTGTACGCTTGCGTGAGTGCTTGTACACACACACACACGTGTGCGTGTACGTACGTGAGTGCCTGTGTGTGCGTGTAATATGTGTATTGTTCATTTATTATAAAGAGACAAATTAAATAGTGCAGTATTTCTTCTTTGTAACAATAAATAAGTAGAAGAAATCGACGGTTTTTTAATTAGGTTATTCTCTAAACCCCACGTCATATTCAACCTCTACCTGCCATTAATAAATTCATGCAACAGTTAGCAAAATGAAGTTTAAATTCCAAATGTGGTTTCATTGTTAGAAAAATTGCAAACGCTTCAGCATATGCAGATGTGATTTATATGTGTGTATGTAATTTTGTACAGGCCATATTTTTCACTTATCCAATGTAGGCAAGGAGAATATCTTTCTAGCATTTTTAAAAGTACAAACGCTTAATTTATTTACGGAAATATGCTAAAATTGTAAAAAAAAAAATGTTTTAAACCGAAATAAGCGCAACAGTGTAATGTGTTGCACTAAACTTAAATCAATAATAGCCTAGCCAGAGAAGAGTTTTAGAAGTACTCGTCCAAAGTAGTTAAATTCTTAAATATCTTCCATGTTAGATTTTCAGAATTATATCTTATTTTTTATTTTCGGAATCAGGTTATATTAATTCTAATTATCCACAAAATTCCGTCCAAAAATAAATTAGGCGTTTGCTATGGACGAAAAGCTGCATATTATAGATTCATGCCATTCAACAGTTTCAATTATACTTTACAAATGCAGCATTTGGTCTTTCGAAAGGAATAACTAACAACACTATTCACTACTACACTGCTCCAAAGTTTTATATACGTTATTTTCAGTTGACGGACATCTCCAATCCTATCTTTAAATGTCCGTCCTCCCAGCTAGAAAAAGGGAAACCCACTCGTGACTCTAACCTCCTTAGAGAGTAAAGAGTCAGAGCTAACCCTAAGTGACTCTGTGGCGTCTAGAACAAAACTTAAAAGGACTATTCTTGAAAATATCAATATACTTACAAGAAACAATCTAGTTTACCCTAGTCTGGATGGCAGTAAACGAAGGTGGGAGAGAAACCAAAGATACGAGGTTGCAATTACTTTGTCCAGTTTGGGAGCAAAAACATAATAATTGGAGCTCTAGGGACTTTTGAATAACTACTCTAGGTCAGAGGTTGAAACCTGGACACAAAAAGATTAGAAAATCAACTAAAAAATAAGCTAGGGCTACTGCAAGCCAAAACATTTGTTGATTTTTTAGGCCAAAGCCCATATAATAAAAAAACATTTCGTCACAAAACTAAAAGATACAATCGGTCTCCACACTCAATTGATACTTTCCCTCAAATTTCATCTGACCAATGAAAGCTGAGTAGATAACTCAAATTGTATAAGCATATGATACTTACTGCAGAGTTCCGACGTTTGAGAGAAAAAATAATATTCGAAAGATGCCCTAAAGACTTACTTTAGTTATTTAGTAAATAAGCTAAAATTATGCCAATCAAAATTTACTAAATAGCAAATGATAAAACTATTCACACATGGAATATAAGAAGTTATTTCAGTAAAAACATTAAAATAAAAAATTGTAAAATTTACAAGTGTTTTTGCTCTTTTGCGGGTATGTATGTTCTCTTGTAGATCCAAACATTTTCTTTTTTTTGTGAAAGTTGAAAATCCTGAAATAGAGAAAAATTTATTTTTACTTAAGCGACAAAGGGAGAAAGGAAAGAGACATAGAATATTGCGGTAGGGAGGGTTTTAGAGACAAAGGCCAGTAATGAAGTGTATTTGGAGACAATGCGGACAATTTGTCAGCTCCCAGCCCCTCGGCAACCAGCCTCTCGTGTGTGTGTGTGTGTTTCTTCCTCCACGGGGTATTAATCTGAGAGAAGAGAACGGCCATAGAGTGAATACAGTAACCGGGAGATCCTTCCTTCTTAGCCGGGAAAAGCCATCAAACAGTTCTCAAAGTACTCCAGATAAAAATATCTATAGAAAGCTACAGTAGTTGAACAGCATTTTTTCACCTAATTTTAATTAGCGAGGTTTAGTTTATTATGAGATAATATATTGCAGCCTAAGCCTGCGTTATTTTTTCCTTTCTCTTTCATTACCTTTTTTTTTCTCACCCCACCTTTTTTACAACAAACCAACATTGATAGCTTACATTAAAATGGAGCAAAAAGTTTTGAAAATTCAGCCACATGGAGAGATATATTAGAATTTATAACATATCGAATAAGTAAACTTGGATCAATATTTAAGAGTATAAATTCAAGGAAACTTAAAGGCACTTAAAGCATCAGTTAATTCTACGTTGTCAATCTTAAAGATTTTTCACACACTAGTCTATCGATGTCTACCCTAGTTTACCTTAGTCAATCCTAGCTTTTCTCAAGTCTCCTCACCCCAATCTACTCTAGTATTATTCTATCGCTAGCCATTCTACCCTATTATTTCACTCTTTTCTACCATACCCTCAGACAATCTTTCCTTAGGTAATCTTTTCTTAGGTAATCTTTAGGATCCTTATGTGCTTTGTGTACATAAACAGAAGGTAAAGCGTATTGAACATAAATTAATGGTAGGCCATTTGCAAAATATCTTCTCATATCACCCATAAAACATTTTAACTTTGCTTGAAATAAAAATCGAGTTGTACATTAAAAGTTTAAGATTATTTTCATTAATTATCTGTAGTATTAACTTACTTCAGACACGTCATGCCTTAAAAAACATTAACGTAGATATCTTAACATCATAGATATTTGGTAGAAATATAATATAAATAGAAGAAAGTCTTCGATATAAAATTTGTATGCTCTGCAACCCCCTTTTAAATATTTCAGTATTTTTATTTTATTTTACTTATTTGATATTGTCTTATACGATAAAAAAATTAACTTGGCTTATTATTTTCTTCAAATAAAAGGTTCAAGGAATTTTTCATACTCTTCTTGCTTTATTTTGGAGGTATTTGTTTAATATACACTTTCCGATGAGTCAAAATCTATTTCTTTGGTTCGAAATGTAATAATTATGTGTACGATCATACTTAATATTCTTTAATGAGCACATGTGTTACGCCCTTTTAAAATAGAAAAAATATGAGCTCAAAATGTGAATGGGGTTCGAGAATGACCAACTCTCATGGTCGTGCTCTATAAAGTTTCATAACAGTTTCATTCCAAAAACTGTTCAGAATTAGTCCTTCTCCTCCAAAGTATTGACTTTTATACATACAAAATCCTTACTCTTCATCATTATCTCACCTTCAACCTAAACGCTCTTTCTTCTGACTTCAGCCCAGTTATTTAACGTTCCCCCTGACACCTAACACCCACTTTCATTATTGGCCCAGGCGATTGGACTCTGCTTAGTGCTAATGCTAATATAGCTGGATAGACCTAATGAATTAGATGATGCTTTACCAATATCCTTTAGTAATGCATATGGAACTTACTATTTATTTTTAGAGCCCTAAAATCACTTCCAGTATCGCTTAAAAAACTCAAGCTCATTATAGACAAAGGCGTTCTAGAGCATTATTCCAGAAATGCAACAAAAATTAGGTGCTTTACAAAATGAGGCTTTTAACGCCCAACCATCTAACCTCTCTCGTAAATCTCTCCAGATTGCTACTCACAGAATCCTTAATAGCCATGAATCTACTACCATTGGGCCTCTTCTGATAAAATCCAGGCCGAAATGTTGTCCCAGCACCTCAAGCAAACATTTACTCTTCATTTAGATCCTTTAAACATGCCCTATACCATGAATTCTGAGGATTTTCTGGACATGCCACCTATGTTCTTGCCACTCAAAGCAGCAAAACCTTCGGAAGTCAAATATGTAATCTCTCATTTTCCTAAGCGCAAAGCACTCGGATACAATTTGATCACCGGTATTCCTAAATCCCCCAAGAAGGCAATTCTAATCAATATATTTAACTGTTTATTTCGAAGAAACCACTTCCCACTCCACTGGAAATATAATATATAACATAATTTTTCTCTATGCTAGCTGAGGAAGAGATTTTTCAATATAACTACGATTACTGAACGCTTCCCCACTCTTTCTTCTCAAGCCAGGCTTTAATCATTGTCTTTTACTCTTACTATAAGCTTATGAGATAAAATTCTTCATTTACTCTTATCTATGTCCCATCTTTAAATCGGGAATCTACTTAAATTGAGAGCTCTTGCGTTTAAAATTAATATTATTTCTCTCCATAAGGAAATATGTCAATCTCGTGACACAATCAAACATAAATAAATGCTAATTTATAATTTTGGAATAAACTCAAAGTAATTATATTATAGAATAAATAATTTCATAAATCAAAACTTTCTTTCCAGTATCTCAGTAACCCAAATTATTTAATTGGAATAATGCTTATTTAACTAATTAGTGAAATTTTCAAAATTAAATGGTAAGGTTAATTTTATAATTGATCTTTCCACGGACACAGAACATAGGCTTATACTCACACACATATGGATGCACGCGAACATACAAGCCTATGGTCATTTCAGCACAAACGTCAGTTGAATGAGTGAGGGATACACAGGTCAGATGTCTCGCTCCGACAGCTCTTCAGTGGACACCTCGCCAATTAGAAGGTTCACAGCTGTTCGGGCTGACAAGTCAGGAGAAGTTGCTAACTGATTTGGACGAAGTACTCCACTATTCCTCCTGACCTGTAGCCAGTCACTTCACTGAACTTGTTCCCTCTTGGACTATATCCNTTCCAGTATCTCCAAGAACAATGCTTATTTAACTAATCAGTGAAATTTTCAAAATTAAATGGTAAGGTTAATTTTGTAATAGATCCTTCCACGGACACACATATGGATGCACGCGCACATGCGTGCGCACACCAATGAATGCCAAACCATACAAGCCTATGGTCATTTCAGCACAAACGTCAGTTAAATGAGTGAGGGATACACAGGTCAGCTGTCTCGCTCCGACAGCTCTTCAGTGGACACCTCGCCAATTAGAAGGTACACAGCTGTTCGGGCTGACAAGTCAGGAGAAGTTGCTAACTGATTTGGACGAAGTACTCCACTATTCCTCCTGACCTGTAGCCAGTCACTTCACTCCCTCTTGGACTATATCCCTCTCCAACCTATTAGCTGATCCACTAGAAATAAATCATTATTTATTTCCTTAAATGAATAAATTAAAAAAAATCATTTGAACACACCGTAAATCAAATATAATAATCTTGAAGATTATATAGAATTAGAAAAAGGGATTCATTAATAGAATTATATTGAATAAGCTATAATATATCCGGTGTTGAGATTGTTATTAATTTCAATAATACGTAGCCCAATATTTCTTTTATTTAATTTTTTTTTCACAAGAACTGGCGTGTCACACCCTCAAGAAAAAATAAGTGTATTAAGGGAAAGAAAACGTGATATAACTACGTCACATAGACCCAATCAACCAAGAGTAAGATATAGGTAATAGAAGACCAGATGGGAGAATGAGTGTAGTGAACACACAAAAAGAAAACTACAATGAGCAAAATTTTCGGGAATATTTCTCGCTGTTCGTCAGTGAGGAGTGAAGAGAGACTCGCACTCGTATGTGCATGTGTGTGTGTGTGTCTATGTGCGCGCGCACGCACTCGAGTTCATTCTCAGTAATACGAATATTAAAAAATGATTCTTTATTTAAGAAAAGATGCTTAAAATGAATATTAGGAACAATTGAAATTTTAAAAATAATTGTGATTTATAAAATAAAAGTATATATTTTCATTTCCTTTCCTTTACAACTTTCCGCCCCCTTGTGTCGAGATGGTTCGTGGGCCTCTTCCGACTACGGCAAGGCCGAAATGTTTGCTCAGCACCTCATCCAGATCCTGATAATTTATCCAATAGCACAGATGTTGAGGAGTCACTGGAAACACCATTACCAATGTCCTTCCCAATTAAAGTAGTAACCCCTTCTGAGGTCAAGTATATTATCAACCATCTGCCTTTGCGCAAAGCACGCTCTCTCTGGGCTAACTTCGTAATCTTCCCCCAAAAGCAATTGTTTTCCTGACCTACCTCTATAATTCTATCCTTCAAACTGCTCACTATTCACTGCTCTAAAAATATTCTAAAATCTGGTGTTTATCCTAATTCTTTAATTTTTAATATTTTCTATTATTAAAAATAGCTTATTGTGGAAGAAACCTCTTCATATAACAAGGACAGTTAGGCAGTCCTCGTCCCCCTGTTTTATAATAATTTTGTAATAATAATAAATAGATAGAATTTAATATCTTCAAAATCAATTGCTATGGGCATAAATAAATTCAAGAGACGTTATATATGCACCTTTTCTCTTTCAAATTTTCCACATTAAATGGAGAAGTAAACTTCACTTACTTCTGGAGAATTAAGCGGCACATGGAAAATACAAGAGGAGATGGAAAAAATCATGCGATATCTGACATAAAAAATTACCACAAATAGTATATACTACAAAGTAAAGCTTACTAAAATAAATTAAACATCTAATGAAGCTCTCTGATTTTGTTGAGAAGTTCAATTCCAAAGCATAATAAATTTCAGCATTTCAACCTCTCCATTTCAATGCTTATCCATTGAAAATCCATATGGTTCTCAAACCCTCATGCTATCTGTTCATTCCACTAAAACACCAGTACATACCCTACTTCAAGTAGTAGTTTTTCCTTATTATTCTTAATAAGTATAAAAATTGACAATACAGAAATACATTAGTACAAAAATATTTCAATTACATAATGCACATGAATTGTCTGTCATTACTCATCATCAAGACCACTCTATTCTACGTAAGATAACAATCTGCGTCCCTTCTCTGAGGGATAAAACTGTCATTAAGGAAATACTTCCCTAAATAGCACGCATGGTTCTAGGCAAGTTTTTATTTCTTATTAAAAGCCTTACCTTTCTCTAAATCGTTCGTATAATCCAATGACCCAGCCATATCAAATAACACATAATACCAAAGCATTCTCAGGCTAATATGTATTACATCAGTAATACCTGTATAGTATTGCATATGAAGTAAATTTTATAATTTATATTTCGCATGAGAGTTCGGGCAAAAATGAAAAGTACTTATCAATTGATTAAAGATTTAATAGACCTTCAGTGAATTATAAAACGTTTGAACAGGCTGAAATAGATGGGTCTATATGCAGAGATGATTAAGGCCTCAGAAGCAATTAAAAATTAATTAACACACACACACACACACACACACACACACACATATATATGTAGCTAACTTATGTGTGGAGCTGATATTGAATCTATGTCCCAACATAAAAATTCAGTTTTTCCGAATTTCTCTACCCCACTCCTTTTCCCCTTTCAATCCCTCCCACCAACGTCCGAATGAAAGACGGTACTCTGAAATGAATATTGAAGGACGAAAAACGAATATTGAAAGAGGCTTGAAAAAAAGATCCTCCTCCTCCCCCTCGCCCACCCCTAACACCATCCTCGCCTTGCTTCTATTAGTTGTCTGCATTTGGACGGCAAAAGAAGATACAATCCCGCAATACTTCTTAGTATTCCGGAATTAGCGTTCACTGGAAGCCAATTCAAAGGAGAAAAGAAAAAGATTTTTTTTTAATTAAACCTGGAATGGATACTAAAAATGACTCCCTTCAACAGTGGAAAATTTTAATAAGACTCTCAAAAGTCTATAGTTAAAGAAATATAGGTTCGTTTAGAAATGTTTTAAAAAAGAAAATATAGCAAGTTATTTAATCTGTTGCTCTTCAATGAAAAAACATTTTAAAATCCCCTTAATATCAGAATTATTATTATTACAAAAATTATTCTAAAACTTTTTGAGATTTTCTGTGTTAAACAATTTTAAATAAATAAGTGTGCCAATTGTAATAAAATTTGAATAAAATATGTATTATAAAAGTAAATAGATATTCAACTATGGTTTTTATTTCATTCCTAGTAGTTCCAACTAAGTAGTTCAGTCGCTGAACTTAAGATTTTTTTTTTTTTTTAAATAAAGAGCAATATTTCAGTTGATGCCCCAATTCTAACGAGTTGTTTTGATTCTCTAAATACAATTGAAAAATTTAAACAACATCCAATTTAGCGGTTAAGGTAATAATTGAATAATTATTAGGTAATAATAATGATTTAAATAATAGCATCAACCCTAGCAATCAAAATAACAGCTTACACTATAGATACTAATAATCTGAT
>KZ809804.1:0-11850 GCA_000696205.2 Oncopeltus fasciatus
GCAAATTCTATGTATATTCAGATTTCTGGAAATAAATATTCATTTTTATTGTATAACATGTTTGCCTTTGGCCATGTTGATTGGCAGAAGAAAACGGTGACTGAATTGAAACTTCACTATCTTGCAATGAAGTAGAAGGCAAATTAAATCCCTCATTGATTACATGTAATATGCTCACCACACTAATTCTTGTGATCTACATAAAAAATAAGCACTTCTCCTGATTATTATTCTTCCAAACAATACATGATTTGGCAATAGCTCTATAATACAATGAATACATATGAGTTTTATCTATAAATCATAAATCTATTAAGCGGTATATGTCTATTAAGTTGTGAAGTTGAGAAATATGCTTCCAGTATTGCATTACATCCCTCATTTCTGCTCAAACTTACCAAACTTTCTTTCCAAATAGAATTAAATATTTACTTTTAGGGCTTTATAAACCTACCATGGCTTATTTAATTAATTATTTCGTTATATCTTTTAAAAAAATTATAATTAACCAAATTATCCTAAAATCATAATGAGCTACGCCATAAAAGCACATAACCAGCCTTTCTTTCCTCAGTTACCACGCAATATGTTGGCTAACCTCTTTTAGGAAAGCATTTTATGCAAAAGAAAAATCATTACGTTTTCATGGAAGCACTTTTTCCTTGCTAATTTAATAACCAACCCCATATTTGTCATTTCCTCTGATTTAACGAAATCAAGAATTTCCACTGTCTATGTCAGTTAATTTTTTATAATTAAGTTGCAATCCTCGGAGTCAGATGGAGCATAAATTGCTTTTATTACGAATATTTTTTATTTTTTTTCATAGAGGGCGCAACAGAGGTCATTTCATTAATCTTAATTTTCGTTCATCAGTTCAACGAAGGAATAAATGTTGAAATATTTCAAGTGTCTATTGTAAATTCTTTCTTCTTCAAAAATCTATTACACAGGAGCTGCATAAACTAAGCAGATTTCTCCAGTTTTACTAAAGACTGAATTAAATATGAGTAAGTGAATTATTTTATCTTAAAAGCCTAAAAGGAAAAGTTGTTAATGAAGGTGCCTTTTGGCAGAAATTGAAGGGAGAGGCGAGAGCGGCTTCTAATTCATTGTTAAATCTCTTTTTGATATGCATATTTTGTTAAACTATTATACAATAATAATAGAATACAATATAAATTATGAAACATTTATTTTTACACTCATTACGTTCAACAATAGTTTTTTATTGAAGATTTTAACAAATATTCACATTAGCCTTGTACTACCCTTTCTCGACCCTCTCACCATTTCGATTAATACTAAATGAAAAATAAATATTGAATTTAGTTTTTATATTTAAAATAGAGAATGGTCTATTTAACCCTATTAAAAATTATACTGCATAGATTTTCGTTAATTAAAAAAAAAAAAAGGTTTAAAAAAAAAAAGAGTGTTATAAGGATATTCTATACACAGATATAGTGCAGTAGTTCTCATTCGAATAACAGAAACATACAACTCAAAAGTGACTATATCGATTGGCACTATGTATAGACTATAACGATTGAGGGGTATAGAAATGTATAAAATAAGTATTTTGATGTTAATTCAAGCATTACAAATAAATATTAATATAAATTTTAGAGAAATATATTTTGGAGTGTAAGCATCAGATTCTTCCTTATTTTTCTAGCTTATAAAGATATGAAAAATAATACTGTTTAACCAGATGCGACTATAATAAATTCAGCTTACCATAGTAGCAATAGTCTCTGCAATGGACAAAAACAGATGAGTCCTGCAAGGTCTGATAGAAAACAAATTCCACAAAAAATTTTTCTAACTAACTAATCTTATAAAAATGATTTTAATCTTAATTTTAGATTTAAAAATTGATATTTAACAGTTTTGATGGATGGTCAATGGAAATCCAGTTTTTTAAATACAGAATTCCATAGTAATTTATTTTATTAAACATTTAAATATGTAGTTCAATTTGTATTTTTACAAAATGAAAAATAGTAGAATATTAAAATAAACATTATTAATTTGAAATCATCTTTTTGGTAAAATGGAGGTGCTACAACAAATCTAAAAGAAAAAAAAAATATTAAAAGAATTTGTCAATAGACACCAACTCAATAGGTGAAACCGTATGGGTGTTAAAACAGTTTTAAACTTTTAACCTTTAATTTAACCCCATTCAAGTTGATAGATTACGCTTGTATGACGTTGTAATTCTAAAGTTGTGAGCACACTTTTTTTACGAAGTCGAAAGAGTAGAGTGACACAGTCTGGGACTAAGTTACCAAATGGCAATTTGAATTTCGTTTTGAAGTTATTTTAATAGTTTACTTGAAATACAAAAGAGCTAAGTGCTATATTGTTTTGCTAATGGTTCTTTGAAACGGAAATTTTTATTGAAATGTATAAATTCTTTAATAGTGTTGTTTATAAAGTAAAAATTTATTAAAATTCGTTCCCATTGTAGTGGACTATTTAAATAAAAATGTTTAAAAATACAACATAGTGTTATACTTGGAACATGCTCAAAATTAACAGTAGAGGAAATTTATTTACTTCAGGGACAATTAGTTTAAAAGACTTAGTTATCTTCAAATATTAAAATTTTTTTAATACTATTTCCAAGAATTTACATTTTGAGAGTAGTAAATTTAAGAGTGGAAAATAATCGGCGATCCAAGCTATAGCTAACCTGTATTTGATGCAGTCTGCCGAATGGGAATGCATGTTGATCAGTTCCCTGCACCTTGCGAAGTGAGAGAATGTTAGTGCTCTGTGAGCCCCCGCTCCTCCAACCCCCACCCCACCCAACTGCACCCCGCCCTACTGCACCCCGCCCTCAAATCCTTCGCGGAATCGCCCCTTATCCCAGCAAGCTTCCAGTTCCTTTAAATTGGAACTTTCATCTCGCAACTACACAATAATGAAACCTTCCAATCCTTTTATAACGAATTCTTTAATCCTCTCCTACTTCCAGATAGGTGACAAAGAGAGAGAGAGAGAGAGAGAGAGAGAGAGAGGAGGGAACCTTATGTGTGGGAGAAGAAAGAACACAACGGTTTCATCAAGCGTTGATATTCTTAGAACTGTACGTTTGAGAATTATTACATGTATTTAATCATGTCTACGGCATTCATTATAGGTACCGAACCTTTTATTTATTTTAATATCAACGCATATATATATACGCTCATGATTAAAACTTGAAAACATTCTTTTTTGTAGGTAAGTTTTACTATATGCACGATTACAATATTAACAATAACAAATGCGATGAAATAATATCTAGATTATTCTAACGCGATCAAAACCGATAGAATTTATTTCATTATTTTATAAAATAATATTTTTTTATGCACTCTACCTAGTGAATTTACCTTTCTAGTGAATTTTTTAAAAATTTAATTTAATTTTTTAAGCTGACAGATCTAGGATTCTGTGTAATAAGCCGACCCAAGAAAGGGGAGAACTCTGCCTGGAAAACTCCTCAACCTATGCCGAACGAGCAGTCTACAGTTTCACCTTGCTCTACCCCTGTAAAGTAGGAGTAGAGACACCTCATATTGATGTCGTGATGTAGTACAGTGTCTTAATTGCCAGAAGTATGGAAGTACTTAGTAACCTGCTGCGAATACTGCCCAAGCTCTGTCAAAAGTAGTGTGATCATTGTCGTCTGGCAGAAATCCCGAAACACTGCAGTCATATCTGTACTGTGTCAAGAGACACGCACTACAAAGCCTGCGAAGCGAAACTAAAGGTACTTCTAGCAAAGCCACCACTTTACAGAGACGTCAAGCCAGGACTGTTGTTGCGTGCGGAGGCTGAACCAGGGGTAGAAATCCTCATACACTAAATAAAATGCCGGGTCTGGTTGCAGTAGTATGCAATAATGAATTTGCCAATATTAATTATGACTTCTGAATTAGCACCACAATAATATGGTCATAGCATAAATGAAATGTTTATAAATTATTTGCAAATTGTTAATAAAAAAGGGAAGCAAGAAAATGTTGATGTTTCATGAAATGAAAAGAACAGAATTTAGAGGTTTAGAATGAAAATGTTTTATTGGCATTAATTTAACAAATAGCAAAATATCGTATTCAAGAGAATTACAAAATAAATTAACTTAATTAGAAATAATAAATTAAATAATTTATTAATAAATAATAAACATAAATAGTTTGTAAAAATTGTATGAAATCCTAATTTTTATTTTGACTGCAACTATTTAGAAGATTCGTTGTTGTTCGAAGGGGAGAGAGAAGGAATAAATAATAATAGGTCTGACCTGATTGTGAGCTCACGGAATATAAGATTGTTGAAAATAACAAACTGCGTCGAATCCGGGTGAAGAAGAAAACGTCGTCGTCTGGTTGAACTGATGCAGGCAGCGTCGGCCAAAGTACGGCTTCGGTGAGATGTTGGCAGTACGCTAAGTGTTGGATTACTATCGTGGTATTGATTAGCACTCTTCCATAATGATAATAATCAATCATTCAAAAAATTAAATAATCAAATGTTGTTCACGTAGGCTTCCACAGTCATCAGATGTATGTAAAGAGAAGCCAGGAAAGGTTCAGGAGTATTTGTTACCTGCAAAGAGGATAGACAGGTAGGCGTTAAATTCATATTTCGTAAAGCACCTAATTTTTAAAGGGTTATTATAACTACCAATTAATATATAACTATCATACCTTCTGTAATCCGTCTTCATTGGTTTGCAGAAACCAATGAAGACGGATTACAGAAGGTATGATACACCTAATTTTTGTTTAACGATTCGGGTTAGACGTTAATAACTTTAATAGTCTTGCTATGGTAGGACTGCTATGGTAATAGTCTCAGTGATTTTTGGGATGTCAATGTTTTTGTAAAAATGCCATAGAACGGCGTTTTGTTCTAAAGAATATTTTGAGCGTTTCCGGAAGTGGTTTTTTTAATTGTGAAGAGTAATTAACAAATTTAGGTTTTATATTAGCCTTCAATATGCATTGCTGATGGACGGTGAAAAGGACCATCTAGTTCATCAGAGGTTTTTAAAGTAATTCTTATGTCAAGTCACTCTTCCATGAGATCTCTAATCAGAAACCAATTAGCAGGTATATTATGATCAAGGTATCAAATTTGAGGAACAGATGTAAGTGATAACATTAAAAGAACTAGGCTGTGGTCAGAAGAAAGTTCGTTTAGGGTGGAAGTTGAATCGTAAAGAGGAGTATAGTTTTTTTTTATATGAAGAAGTCTGGGATATGGGGTGGGCAGTTCACCAATAGGTGGGAGAAAAAGGACTAACTGTGGAGAGGTTTTGGGGTGGAAAGACATTTTATAGAGTACGGCTACGAAATAAGGAATATGAATGGAGTGATGAGGGAACGGAATTCTGAGAAGAATTTTGATTTCTTATTGAACTATAATTTTACGAATATAAACAAGGAGAGAGAGAGAGACAGGTCACACGGTGGAGAGAAGGAATCTGTTATTGTTGTTCAAATACTCTTAAGCCCATCAGTTAAGCTTTGTCCCTTGACGTGATAGCACAGTGAGTTAAGCTTTGTCCCTTGACGTGATCCTCTTATCGATTGGTTGGACCCTCTTATCGATTGGTTGGACACTCTTATTGGTTGGATAAGAGTGTCCAACCAATCGATAAGAGGATCCAGCCAATCAGCGAGCAGGAAAACAGGATCAACCAATGGGAAAACAGGCTTCGCCCAAGGACCGGACAGCGCCGGGTATAAATACCCCTGGATTTGAAGACAGCTCTCATTCTCTATTCAGCCCTGAAGAAGCCATCACAGGATGTGCGAAAGCTCGGCAACCATCAAAAACTTTACACGGTCCAACCCGGAAAAAACTTTACATAATCAAATGTTGCTATTTCAGGAAAATAAAATGTTCAATCAACTTGAAATGTCTTCGATAGGGAAATAGCGAGAATCACCAGAACAGTACGGTGCTATCACGTCAAGGGTCAAAGCTTAACTCACTGTGCTATCACGTCAAGGGACAAAGCTTAACTGATAGGCTTAAGAGTATTTGAACAACAATAACAGATTCCTTCTCTCCACCGTGTGACCTGTCTCTCTCTCTCTCCTTGTTTATATTCGTAAAATTATAGTTCAATAAGAAATCAAAATATCAAAAATCAAAATAAAACTGAAAACTTATTATTTACAATTATAATCATAATTAAAAAATGATTTATGGAACTAAAATGTATGCAATTAAAATAATATTTAATTTTTCATATTTAAAATAAAAACAATAAAAGGAAGATAATTTCAGGATAAAAATAAAAGTTGAATGACTTCAACAACTGTCTTTTCCTCGAATTAACTACCTAAGATTCAGCAGATTTAAGAAGAGTCTCAAGCACCACCAAGGAGTGAAGGATCCGCCATCTCTTACGCCTTCTCCTCCATCATCGAATGGTCTCCATAGTTATATATTAATTGGTAGTTAACCCTTTAAAAATTAGGTGCTTTACGAAATATGAATTTAACGCCTACCTGTCTATCCTCTTTGCAGGTAACAAATACTCCTGAACCTTTCCTGGCTTCTCTGGCCGTTTCCGACAAAGACAAAGCCAAATTGTTTGCCCAGCTCATCTTATTGAAACATTTACTCCACAACCAGATATTGATAATTTGTCCAATAATAGTGAGGTTGAGGAGTCACTGGACACACCATTACCAATGTCCTTACTGATTAAGGCAGTGACACCTTCATCATTAACCATCTGCCTAAGCGCAAAGCACCCGGCTATGACTTAATCACCTGGCCAATACTTCAAAATCCACCACAAAAAGTATTTATTTTCCTGACCTACCTCTACAATTGATTTGTAAATTTTCCTGTTTCCAAAACCAGGTAAACCATCTCACAACCTATAAACGAATCGGGATACTCCCTTTATTATCCAAGTTATTTGGGATAGTTCTTCAAAACGAATGATGCCTATCAGAAATTACTTAAATATTCTTCCAAATCAGTTTCACCATGGCTTCAATATAATTTCAGTCCAAGGTCTCATTTCCTACCGGTCCTACTTTTCCACAGTCAATTGCTAAACCATCTAAACCCATTTGCACAGGCCCCGCCCTCCAACTCCAATCCCTACAATCCTCTTTGCCAACTCAAACGAATACGGACTCAGGAACTCCTGGGAATATTAATTCTATGCCTCATAGGACACTTTCTTTCTTCATTATTTATTTTTTATTACAATAAAATCATAAAATCAAATTAAATTCTTAGTTATGGGTTTGGAATTTTTAATATTTTTTTTTGCTTCTATGCTATGATTTTATAAGGGCTTTAATAGATGAACCAAATAGTGCTGAAAAAGAGTAAATTTTGTAAGAAAAATGTATTGAGGGTTTAATAATTTTACAATTTTACATAAAAGAGAAATTAAAATCACTTAATTAATTTTGTTTATGTTTATTTTCTATTTAATTTACTTTTTGAAGTAAAATTCCCCCTTCAATTCAATACAAAACCAAAAAAAAAAAAAAATAAATAAAATAAAAAATAAAGAGCTATTTCTGCCAAGGAAGAAATAAAACATACAATAATAAATGGGACAAAATTAATTTTTAACAACCAAAAGGCATGTTAAATCCTCAGTTTCATTTGTTAAAAAAAAAAAAAAAAATGACAGTTTTTACAAAATTCTCATAATTTTAAGGCTTTACTAAGAAAAAAAATTTCACAGCCGCTGAAGCAACTCCTGAAACTATTAAATATGAAGGGCAAGATGCTGAGCGCAACTGAGCAGCGGTTTGATTAGTTTAGCAGTAGAAATACGACGTGGGAAAAAAGAAGGACTTGGGGCGACCATTAACGGATGTCGATGAGGTTCTGCAGGAAGCTGTTGAGTTAAATCTGTCCACAAGTGCTCGAGAACTTGGCAGGGAGTGTGTTGTTCCAGCAAAATTTCTATTATTCGCCATCCACTTTCCATGGGGTAGGTAGAAAAAAGCAGAAGACTAGTCCCTTAAAAACTTACAGCTCAGCAATCAGCTAAAGGGGTTAGAACTTTTAAGATGAAGAAGAAGAAGAAGAAGAAGAAGAAAAAAAAACTTTATTCTGTGACTAACATAGTCCCCTTAAATAACTTTAGTGAATTTTACATAAGGCTTTTTCTGAAGAGTTTGAAAGGAAATTGGAATTAAAATCGCAACAAATAATGATGTTTGAGAAGAAGGGAACAATATTTTACAATGAAATCTAAGGGGGTTTGAGGAGGGCGATAAACCACCACGTACGGGATATTTAGAGAATCAATACAAATATCTGTAAAGAGGAATTCAATACGGGGATTAATTGAGGCGGGGGCAGAGCATTCAAGGGCTCGCATACTCTCATGAACAACGCCCCCACCCATGCGATCCTCTCCATCATAGCCAGGTTTCCGATACAGCTATTAAGTGGTAAATATCATCAGTGAAGTATTCCTGGAACTTAGGAAGGGACTGGGCGTTAATATGACGCATTGCAGTATTAGTCTTAGTGCTGCAAGAGTTCTAAGCATAAGCATAGCTTTCACTTTGTACTACTGTTCCATGTATATATGGAATAGCAAGAAACTATTCTAAAAAATGAAACTTGGGCGTCATCCGAAGATGTTCAGATCCTCAGGGACGTTGACTACAACGCCTGGACAGCCGTCATCTCCTCGACAGCTGACTCTTCCTCCTCCAAACCAGACATACTTCAAGTTTCCTGCCGCTCTCTTTTGCCTGGCAAGGTAGAGACGCTTGCTCATGCTACTCATTTCCTCTCTTACGTAAATAGGGTGGCTGTCATTTTCTTGCCAGCCTCTGTGCCTGGTCGAGAAATCCCGCTTGAACTTTCTCAGCCTCACAAATTCGTCTCTCACTGACTGCTGAACAAACTTGGCAATGATTACAGGAGGTCGAGGGTCGTCGTATCGTGGCCTGTTTCTCACTTTGTGGGAATTTATTGAAAAACACTTCTGATGTGAGATTTTACTGGAAGATTGTCACTTGTGATGAAAAGTGATTTTACTAGTGAAATCTTAATAGCTAGATCGCGGTCAAAATGCTTTTCCTGATGCTGCAAGGGGACAGTTTTGAAAAAAAAAATCCATGAGTTTTTTTTTTAATTCAGAAGGTTTTATTCATCACGAATTAGTTCCTGATTAATTCTGAGAACTCCTGCGAACAGCTGGAAACATTGTACACGAATTTTTTCCAGCAAGAGCCCTTCCTCACATTTCCTGCAGAACCAAAGAAATGCTTAAAGAACTTCATGCGTTCGAACTCCTGCTACATCCAGACCTTGCACCATCAGATTACTTGTTTCGATCCATGATCCACTTTCTTCAAGGGAAAATTTTTGATTATTTTGCGAAAGTTGAAATTGCGGTCCTTAGACAGCTGCTTGAAACTTTTGAAAGAGTTCTTTGACAGCCACCCCAAGTACTGGTATTAGAGTGGGATAGCAGATGGCTAATGGCTGTATATAACAGTGGCCTATACTTTGAGTAATAATTTTATTACATATCAAAGATACAATAATAAAAATATTTGCTTGAAAAAATCATTTTTTAAAAACACTTCTTGATATGTACATAATAATTTACGTAATCTTGTGCACGAATGTACAATAATATGTAATTGTATTGTTTGTAAATTCTGAATTCCGGCCTCCAAGAGTTTTTTCTATCACCATTAATCTTTTATTATATGTGAGTTGTTTTATAAGACCTTATCTGAGATTGCGTAACTTTGCATAATTTAATAATGGTTCCTAGCTCATCTAAATCATTAATATGAACTTTATTCTTTCAATTGTATTGGGACAATGCAATAGATGGTGAAGCGTGTATTTTGCCAATTTTAACATTTTAATTTTCTTCATCAATTAAGCAGATGTATTTTCCAATTTTTATTGGTTTTAATATTTGATAGTATTTAACACTATTGGCAGTATCCTAGAAATATTTATATATTATAATGAAAACTTTGACTATCGAAAAATGAAACTTTTAACAAAAAATATAAAAGTTTTAACAAATAAATCACCTTATTAAATTAGGTAATAAGAATCACTTTAGGAAATAAATTTAACTTATAGCATAAATTTATGAATGTTTAAGAAAAATGTACTTTATTTATTATAGGTTTACACAATGAAAACAAAATATATACGGATATTTTCTCTGTACATAAAGTTTTAATTGAAAATTACTTTTTTAGTCTTAGAAACTTGGAAGAAGCCTTACCGTGTTCTTTAATGTTATCTGAGCCCTTCTCCGAGTTCTGCTTAGTTGTCGACAGGAAATATTTTTGAAGTTAGTTTATAGCGCAGGATATTGAAGAATTCACTAAAGTGTGAAATTGTGCTAAATGAAACTTTTCCGCCTATTATATCTAAAACTCCCTCAACATATCTCATTGATTTTTTAAATAAATAAATCTTTAATTATTACATTATGTTACTTAACATCTTGTAATTTGATTACGGATACAATAAATAAATCTATTTAAAAAATACATATATAAAAAAACATAACAAAATAAAAATAAAACAAATAAATGGTCATCACTGTGCAGGGAGAGGGAACCATCGACCCCACTCCCAATAAGTGTAGGCATTAAGGCCCAGGAGGTCGCGAGGCCATCTCCGTTTTAGTCGCCGGGAGGATGGGGAGGATTGGAGTCCGACGACAGGGATTGGGCATATGGATTGGGATGAAATTGGAGTTTACTATGGAAGAGCTTAAAGCGGGTGGAGATAAGGTCTTTGAAAAAAAGGAGGGGTTTGTATGTGTTTGAATACCGTTAGCATTCCAGAGGAGGACAGAAAAGGATCTAGTAGAGAAGGAGTCCATTTACTGCCAGACTAGGAAGTCATATTAGAGACTACCGCTGACAGTAGGTTTAGGAGAGGAGTGATGAGGGCGCGAAATTCTGAGAAAAAGGAGTGGAGTATGGATTGGAAATCATTAAATATTGACGGTGGAGGAACATGAGAGATGGCAGGTCGCTCTCCCCTGGTAGGCTGGCATTGAGGAAGAGTTTCTTCTTGTCTGGGCTGATAGGTTGCCTTTGCAGAAGAATAACCTGATTCGACTTTTCTGGTTGGGGGTGGTGGGGGTCTTCGAGCTACAGGTGCTGAGTCCTGCTGTCTGGAACATATCTCATTAATACAATTTAATCACTAACCTAATTAGGTTAGCCATAACGTCTTGCAGCGGAACTCAATGAGACTGACTAAGAGCTTCGAACTGCTCAAAGACGTGGAGGAAGCGGCCCACGATCGATGTGAGGCCACCCATAAGTTTCTGCTCAGCGAGGATTGGCTCGGATGAAAGTGGTTTAAAGTAAGTTTCTAGTGATGCCATCTACTGACGAGACAGGAAAACTTTACTTTTGCAGAGATCCACTGAGCAGTTTCGGCAGAGATGAATGCCAGCCTCTTCATTTTCGACTTCCTGTTACAATCACGTAAGATTGACGCTGGTGGGAGAGGCTCCTGGTTCCCTGTACAAGCTGCAGCGTCATCGTCTTGGGAAGGTATATTGTATTCAACATTACTGAGTTCGTTTATGAAACTTTAGCTCATTAGCTTGGTGTATGTTTGTCTATAAATGGTTTTCTTATTCTCATAACGTATATATATATTTAGGTTTTTATACCTATTTTATTTCGTTTATGTGGCTTCACTATTAATATGATGTTTTTACTTTGGATTCTGGACTTAGGATCACTTTTAACATTTATATGCACTTTATCTTTTAAAAGCTCACTTATTTTAATATTATATTCGTGTCCAACCAAAATTACTGGATGATATATATATATATAT
>KZ809804.1:47217-63547 GCA_000696205.2 Oncopeltus fasciatus
TATATATATATAAATGTGGTTTAGAGTAAAATTAAAAATATTTTCCAATTAGCAATGTAAAACTTGATTGCCTTGAGTAATTTATCTCCATTAAGGAATCTTACAACTCATGTTGATCCCATATGTATAATGTTTGTTATACAATAAAATGATGATAAAAATTCGTATTAAAGAAAATATCTAAGAATGTAATTTCGATAAATGGGGAGGGTGGTAAATTCGGTATTTAGGCGTTTCATTGCTAATTCTTGAGAGAATTCATTCAGATTTGAGTGGGTTTTAGTGGAAGACCAAAATTTATAATCATAATGTTTGTGTTGTTATTTGAGTTAAGAAGATGTTGAAAGAACATTACATGTGTAGAATGCAATTTCTTAACATTTATATTCTGTAACATTACTGCTGAAAGCGTTTTATAAGCGAGTGATTTACGAATTTAGCTACCATGGCTGAGCTCTTCCGTCCCAGTCAGTCTACAACAAGCTTAGTGACCTTACCTTATAAACTGTCTGTCTGCTCTTTACAGATTGTAAAAATTAAATTTCGTCATTTACTCTTCTTCATATCCATCTCTAATGAATATGGGAAATATGCTTGGATTACGGATTTTTTACTTTATTACAAATTAGAAAACTTAAATTCATATTTTTTAATAGAGAGAAAACATGTAAAAAAAAAAAAAACTTTTTAGGAATGGTTTATTTCTAGTTTTTGGTGTTATTTACATTATGGATTTCCCTAAATACAGCTGGTTTTACAACTCTTGATGTGCCAATGAGTCTTGAGTAGCAGTTGTGAGCGCATGTGAGGGTGCTGTGAGTTCTGTGGAAATTGGTATATTACGGGTTAATTGGTGAATTGTGTTAATTGTCCACCGGTGGGCCACCGTCAGCCCATCCACGCACTAGACGTTGCTTGGTTGTTCCATTTGAGAACATAGGAACATCTTTGCCATGTTGACTCCTTTTGGGAGAATTTTACTTAATTTTATTCAAAATTCCCTTTTGTTGTTGAACATAACCAATTTTTTAACAAACCTATTTATTCACAAGAATGTTTTTAATGTATTTTTAATTAATTACGTAATGCTCAAAGACAGGCCATCCCAAACATAAACGTTTTATAACCTTTTTTTTAATTTATTATATATTTATTTTGTAATTTTTAATATTTTCAAAACAATACAACTGTACTTAGCCTATATTTTTAAACGACATAAAGATTAATTAGATACTCGGGATATAAATTAATAAGAAGAACTTTATTAGTTATTACATTCTGCACTTATGTACCTTGTAATGGGCTGGTACATAAGAGTATAAATAAATAAAATTTTAATTAGCGTGTACTTCGCTTTATGGAGAAGCTGCCCAATGACAGTACAATTTTTTTATATACATAGA
The DNA here is from genome assembly GCA_000696205.2 of Oncopeltus fasciatus. NCBI lineage: Eukaryota > Metazoa > Arthropoda > Insecta > Hemiptera > Lygaeidae > Oncopeltus > Oncopeltus fasciatus. The sequence goes on from KZ809804.1 coordinate 48,621, forward strand.
TCATATTATACACCATAGATATGACATTGCAATTTTCATCTTCTATCATACTTAGGGGAACTAAAATTTATATAAATATATAACCAAAAACCAGTCCCGCAACAGGCCATATAAGTACTGAGGGGAAATACATGTTAAGGATGCATTTATTCTCCCCAATGTAGAATGTAAGTACCCACATCACACTAGAGGAGGTACATGGCCTGATCATTTTCCCATTCAATGAAGAATGGTTCCGAATTATGGCTGGGTGTTACCCAGGGGCAAACCAGGAAACCCCTGCTTCAATGCAAACATAAGTATAATATGTACATATATATATGTAAAGTATATATAGAAAATGAAACACTCGCGGCTGAGATATGTAGTGCGATCAAGAACAGGTGGGATAGAGAGTGCAGTGTACACACAAAAAAAAAATATCACAAGGAGCAAAATTTTCGGGGATCTCTCGCCCTTCGTCAGTGAGTTCAGCCAGTCTCTTCTAACTGACGAAGGGCTAAAGATCCCCAACAATTTTGCTCCTTGTGATGTTTTTTATATTTATATGTGTGTGAACTGCACTCTCTATCCGACCTGTTCTTGATTGCTATATATGTATATATAGTAAGCAAGAACTGGTGGGATAGAGAGTGCAGTGAACAAACAAAAATTAAAAATCATAAAGAGTAAAATTTTCGTGCATTTTCCGCCCTTCGTCGGTGAGAAGTGAAGAGAGGCTTTCTTTTTGTGTGTTCACTGCATTCTCTATCTCACCTGTTCTTGATTACTTATTTCGCAGACTTGAATGTTTCATTTTCTCTATATACTTTCTATAATATATATATATATATATAGAAAATGAAAATGAAACACTCTCGGCTGCGATATATATAANAGAATAATTTACATATAGTGTAGATATAAGCTCAATCAAAAAATAAATACATGTATTTAAGGCAAATAGGAAATTATATTTATTTATTACTTCATCTTAAGGCCAGCGGATAGACAATGTTTTTAGTTTTTTTATTTCGTGTAAAAACGTACAAATTTTTTGGCGTGCCAACTCGGGAGCAAGCCACATACAACTGGCCGTGTGAAAAACCTGAATTTTCCCAAATTAAGCCAGCAATAGTCAATGATTGGCCTTGTGCTTTGTTGATGGTAATGGCAGAGGCAATACGCAAAGGGAATTGGAGCCGCTTGAATTGGAATGGTAAATCGCTGGAAATCATGGGAATTCGTGGAATAAGTACGTCTTCGCCTTTGAATCTGCCACCGATGATTGTTGCCTCGATTAAATTTGGCGAACAGTTTTTAATGGTCAATCTGGTTCCGTTGCATAACTTTAGTGCGTTTAAGTTGCGAATAAGAATTACCGGTGATCCAACCTTTAATATTAATACACGGAATATGGTGGCATTCCGGGTGGTTCCAATGAATTCAAAAATTCAGTGGGAAATTTGACGGCTTGTTCTTCATACATTACTGTGTCGATCGATTTGTATTTGATTATTTGCCGGGCAGTTTCAATTGAATTTGCTCATTGAGCTTGTTGACATCATCATTTTTTGGTGCCAAAATTGCACGTTCGCACGGCCAATCCGGATTTTTGTAGGAGGTTGTTAGACCTTGTTAACTGTGATACAAACTTTACTCAATGTGGTCCATTAAATTTACTTTGTGACTCTGATAAGAGCTTATGTCCACTGAAATAAACTATATGTAAAACTAAAAGAATGGAAAACAAGAATAACAATCAATTTTTTTTCTTTAACAGAATACAACAGTCAGGGTGTAATAACCACTTTCTTTATTGCCATAGAACCTGATCCTATATTATTCTACTTTTCCAAAATATAGTTTTTACTTTTAATTTAGAGATGTTTCAAACTGGAACTCAATAATCTTTAGTTTATTTGAAAAAGTAAATTTATTTTCTTACAATTAGCATGTTTGAGCATCTTCACAAGCTATATATGTATATGTATAAACATATATAAAAGTACATATAAGTACATTATAATTCAAAATTATATATATAATTTTAAGCAGTCAATAATTTATGATTTCACGTCATAAAACCTGCTAAAAATCAATAGGCGAATCCCAATCATTTCCTTCAGAATCTTATCTTTTCTGCTTATGAAATTGAAGATTCAAGGCCGGAGATTCCCCCCCTTTCCCCTCTCGACTAAGCGGATAATGCACACCATGAAGCCAGGGAAGCGGTGAATGGGGTGAGCAGGTGAATAGGCCATTCGACCCGAGGAACGGCGCTCTTAGGGGACGTGTCATTCATGTCGTCTTATCGACCTACCCCACTGGTGCCACCCACAACTCTTGCAGTGTTCTGCTTCATCTTCGTCGGCCTTCACTGGTGGCGGGCGCGTTGGGGCAGACAAGGAACCCTCAGCCGTCCACCTGCACGTTGTGTATGCAGATTCATTAGGCATAGATTTTTTGGACAATTTATATTAAGGGAATATGTATAAATACTTATTAATAAAATTTCCATTAGGCATATTTAGGTAAATTTTAGCATAATAACACAAACTCTACAATGAATACGTTTTTGGCTGAATCTGAATGAGGAGGAGGGGAGGCTTATAGGAAGTCAAACATTTATAATCGTGATATCTTCGGTTTTTTAATATTTATTTATGAGACTTTTATATAATATAAAAGTTGTAAAATGTAAACTTTTAACGTTTATGTTCTATAATAATTTTACGTACAACTCTCATTAAGGAAGATATTTACAAACATTTGAAAGCTGAGCGCCGTCCGCAATCCCCCTACCATCTATCTTCTTGGACGGCTATTTAGGCTAGTCTTAGTGGTCTTGTATTGTAAGCTCATTCCTCTCTCTCCGACTTTGATTATAAATTTGGTTTTTTACGCTAATTTATCAACAGCAATTAGCAGATCCTGCGTAAGTGGGGTATTTTTTTTTATTTATTATTTTTTTTTATTTTTTTTTTTATGCCAATTGGATGGGAGTTTATCCCTGAGTAACTTCCTGCAGATAAGATCCAGTTCACCTTGAGCTCCCAGGGCAGAAGCACTCATTATAGGGTGGCTGTGTTCTGAAGATGAGATCAATGATTCGGAAAGCGCTCAGCAATTAGAGGGAATATATATATATATAAACTGAGAAGTATTGGCGTGTGTTTGACAATCCTAATTGTAATCAACTTCCTTAATTGCGTAAATAAANACGTTGGCCTATAATCGTATGTTTATACAGTTTAGTCTTACATAATATATATACCTTTTCCGTTTACTTTTCATCAAAACATGTTCTCCCAGTTGTAACACATATTTCAGGGTACGTGTCAATGGCGGTGGGGATATTGCTGACCAGATCGACGCCAAAGAGATATACGACCAGCGAGGTATGCCATCAGCCCCGATTAAACCTCGGATCGGGGAACATTTAAAACCCTCGGAAATATGGCTGTCGGAGTGGGAGGGTAGCACTCATTCTAAAAAGTGTCCATTTGTTTTCATTTTAGCAGAATTTCCTCGTGGAAATCCACTACTTTATATTCATGCAAGGATGCGATTTTTTAATAATTTTTTCCGACCCTTCATTAAGGATCTAATACTTAGACACCAAAAGTCACTAATATATTAATTCAGCATTTTTAGCTGCATCCATTTGTAATTTGCTAATCAAAGAAAATACTCATTCAAATCTGAACGGATCAATTGTGTACAAAAGAAGTCTTATTAAAATGACAGAATAATATATCACTAGAGTCCACAACAGTGTCTCATTGACCTTAACATGAAAACGAAACCAAAGCTAACTAAAATGTTCATATATGTTATAAAATATAGACAATAGATAAAATATTCATATATTCATCTGATGTTTTCCAGGTTCATGTTTGCAAAAGCATTTACAATCTTCAAAGCTATTATTTACTTCCCATCTATTTTCCAATGAGTATATATGAAATGGGTTTCGGTCATTTTCCGGCGCTAGTAAATATTCATGAACGAGCTAGCTATCGATCAACAATACCTCGTCTAATTAATGGGAAAATTAACTGGGAGGGCCCGAGAGGGGTTGTTGTGAATAAGTTATTCATCCTTTCCGCGTTAGTTACTGGACCAGAGGTTATAGGGGTGCATTTTTTAATTCTTCTAATACTATTAAAAGTTACTTTAAAAGAAAACAAGGATCTGTAGTTGAATTAATTTAAACTTGGGCTCGATCAGAACTAAGTAAACGATAGATTAAATTATAAAATGAGACTCCCTGCAGGGGCTTATTGCACATTAAATCACCACTTGAAACTGCACTGAAAAGCCCATCATGATTCGAACTTTGGCTCTCAGACCTTTTAATAAAAGTCTGTTTTACCTCTGCTCTAGACGTGGGGAAATCTGCGTGGTCATTTGCTTCGATACATATAGCCAGGTACATCCGAAGACAAGAGTTACCTCTGTTGCTTTCTACCTCCTTTGCCATGTGGAGTCGGCGTTAGCTCTTATATACGAGTGAGTGAGAAGTGATTTCACAAAGTCTTCGTCTTAGTTTATCCCACTGATATACCAAATGTTACGGGAGTTTTCCTGCAGATACTACAGCTCATTTGCCACAAGGGCTGTCTCAGACACGCAAGATTTATCTAATTGTTATGGAGTGGTTAAAAAAAGAAAAAAAAAATTAAAGATTTCCAATATTAAAGAGAATCCCTTAATCTTAAAATACTAACTATACTCTAAAGGGTTATTATTATTTCTACCACCAATGAATATAGAACTCTCATACCTTATATTCTCCGTCTTCATTGGTTTCTGTACATCATCTCCCGTTGGCGAGCGCTTTCGGACATTGTCCATCTTCTGGCCGAATACGTACGTTCACTGTCCCGGTCCGTATTCAACTGTGTTTTTCTGTGAGTTAGTTGTGTCAGGTAGCTGTAGGGGTCACTTTTGTCGGCGATGAGGTCTGTCGTATGTGCGAGTTATGAGGGTCAGCGTCCATTATTCCAGGTATAAGTTGAGGTAGGGATTAGTTTTAATCCCCTTTGTTGAGGTGTTCTAAGTGTTCCGAAAGTTTTGTAAATGTGTTTGTGTTTGCCTATGGATTATGCTGTCTTCTGTCTTTTTGCGTTGTTGTTGGTTTGTGCGTCGTCTGTTCGTTTGCGTTTGTGTGTTCGTTTTAGTAATAATAGCGGTCTAAATATTGTGTCAGATTGTGTGTTGAGTTGTTCGTTAATTATGTTATTGTCAGCGGTCCTTGTTTTGTAGATTTCCATATTTTCTAATATGTCCATCTTCCGTCCCTTCTGTTGTTTGTGTAGCAACGTCATGGTTGTTTTTATGTCGGTGAGGTCGTGACCTACAAGACAACGGACACGACCTCACCGACAACTTTCAGTTGTTTTCTGCAGTTTACAATGTGAACAACCACCCTGGGGAGACTTCTCCACTCAACGCCATTGCCCTGATGATGGCTTACCAGCTAAGCCGAAACGTTGGCATAAATAAAAATATTACTCCAAATTTTGGTGTATATTTTTTTCTTCCTGGCCGAAACCCCGACCATTCTCACATTAGATCTTTAAAATAAAATAAAATTATTACTCAAATTACAGTCTATTGTTCTCTATCGTCATTAGTCATCTGCTAGCCAATTGCTCGATCCCATGCTGATACCATTCCTTGATAGGCTGTCGATGAACTGAGACTACAATTTCAACTTGTGAATCAACAAAATTTTTTTCCCTTGAAGAAAATTGGCCATTGATCGAAACAAGTAGTAACCCAATAGGGCGAGGTCTAGAGTATATGGTGGATGAGGCAGGAGTTTGAACTCATGAAGTTCTTTAAACTTTTCTATGTCTTGATAAGAAGTAAGCGGACAAGCATTATCTAGTTGTACTAAAACTCCTTTTCGGTTCATCAAAGCAGGATAATGCTCAGACAACTTCGCGTACAATCTTTCAAGTTGTTCAGAATTCATAGAGCATTCATCAGAAAGCATTGCTTGCGGGTATGCAGATTTAGCCAGTAAACCCATTTCTCATCACAGGAGATAATCTTTTTGTAAAATTGCATATCAAAAGGGTTTTTCAACAAATTTATACACATTTTTAACCTGTTAACTGATTGCTGAGGAGTAGATTCGCTCCTTTTCACTTTCCCCATGAAGAGTAGATGGCGAGTACTTGTTGACGAATTTTCCCAACAGCTCCCTGCAGAACCTCATCAATATTTACCATATTAATGGTCGCACAAATTCCTTCTTTCTTTCCAACAGTATCTCCACTACTAAATTTTTTAAACGAAAGCTGTGCAGTGCGCTGAATAAGGACACCTTACTCTTCATATATAACTTCTTCATAATAAATTCACGAGTTGCTACAGTGGCTGTGAGTTTTTTTTATCCATTAATGCCCAAAAATTATGAGAATTTCGTATGGCACTGTCATCATTAAGCTTAGAGAATGCTCTTAAGGAAGTAATTGGATTATTAAATATTGGCAAGTATTAAATAGGATTAAAACATTTACAGTCCTTTGAAATACGCCATAGATTAACTAGAATTTTGTTATAATAAAATAACGTTAATGGAATTTGTTAATTCCTTGCCTCTATCAGTTTGAAGGTTCTAAGGCTTTCGACTAAGTGTTGTACCATTTGATGATATCTGTTTGAATAGCCCAAACAAATTAAAAAAATCAATCAATGATTGTAAAGAGAAATTATATCCACAATTATACTTGGCCAAATATCATATGTTTTAAAAAGTGCCTTTCGAAAATTCTTCTTGTGAGTTTTTGAATTCCTCAGCGATCTGCCTTTTGGTGGAGTTTAAGTCACCTCTTTAAATGTTGAAGATATAATGATACGTTTTGTATTCTCCAAAACCATAAATATTAATTCTGCCTGTACGAAATTATTCTAAGCTTTATATTTAAATTTATTATAGAAAAATGCTTTAAAAGGTTCTTGAGTATATCAATCAGCTCATTAGAATTAAAATTGTTACCAAGATTGAACTTATTTTTATATACATATTGATGTATTCTGTAAACTAGCGGACACGTCAAACTTTGTTTTTCCAATTTTTTTATTTTTTATTTTTTTTAGGGCGCTGCTGGCCCTAAGCAAACATTATTGTTGTGTTATCACACGATTTAAATAGAGCTTTTAACGAAATTTACGGCCTTCAAATAAAAATTTATGGAATACCTATCATAAAGTTTTTTCACAGAATAATTTACATATAGTGTAGATATAAGCTCAATCAAAAAATAAATACATGTATTTAAGGCAAATAGGAAATTATATTTATTTATTACTTCATCTTAAGGCCAGCGGATAGACAATGTTTTTAGTTTTTTTATTTCGTGTAAAAACGTACAAATTTTTTGGCGTGCCAACTCGGGAGCAAGCCACATACAACTGGCCGTGTGAAAAACCTGAATTTTCCCAAATTAAGCCAGCAATAGTCAATGATTGGCCTTGTGCTTTGTTGATGGTAATGGCAGAGGCAATACGCAAAGGGAATTGGAGCCGCTTGAATTGGAATGGTAAATCGCTGGAAATCATGGGAATTCGTGGAATAAGTACGTCTTCGCCTTTGAATCTGCCACCGATGATTGTTGCCTCGATTAAATTTGGCGAACAGTTTTTAATGGTCAATCTGGTTCCGTTGCATAACTTTAGTGCGTTTAAGTTGCGAATAAGAATTACCGGTGATCCAACCTTTAATATTAATACACGGAATATGGTGGCATTCCGGGTGGTTCCAATGAATTCAAAAATTCAGTGGGAAATTTGACGGCTTGTTCTTCATACATTACTGTGTCGATCGATTTGTATTTGATTATTTGCCGGGCAGTTTCAATTGAATTTGCTCATTGAGCTTGTTGACATCATCATTTTTTGGTGCCAAAATTGCACGTTCGCACGGCCAATCCGGATTTTTGTAGGAGGTTGTTAGACCTTGTTAACTGTGATACAAACTTTACTCAATGTGGTCCATTAAATTTACTTTGTGACTCTGATAAGAGCTTATGTCCACTGAAATAAACTATATGTAAAACTAAAAGAATGGAAAACAAGAATAACAATCAATTTTTTTTCTTTAACAGAATACAACAGTCAGGGTGTAATAACCACTTTCTTTATTGCCATAGAACCTGATCCTATATTATTCTACTTTTCCAAAATATAGTTTTTACTTTTAATTTAGAGATGTTTCAAACTGGAACTCAATAATCTTTAGTTTATTTGAAAAAGTAAATTTATTTTCTTACAATTAGCATGTTTGAGCATCTTCACAAGCTTTTAATTCGGGTAAGGAAATAATAATTGGTTTGTTCAAATGGAGAGTTTTTTGACCATAGATATTATTATTAGATGTTTTTTGTTGGGGTTCGGTCAAGGTAACAAACTACCTTGACCGAACCCCAACAAAAAAACATTTAATATTAATTGGTTTGTTTAATCTCAGTGTGTAAGCATTTTTTTTTTTTGCTAAATCAGTAATAAAACTTAAAACTTAGATGCCGCAAATGTTGCTCAATAGAAAAAAGGTTGATAATTAATATAATTCTTCCAAACTAAATCAATGCACTTTTAACATGAACACAAAATGATATAAATGATATTAACTTATGTACTTGGTATTGTGGCTTGAAGATTAGTTTTTTAGTATAGGTTCTAATATAGTTTTGAAATCCGCCAAGAAAATGAATGGCACTCATAATTTTTTTTCAATGCGCACAAAGTCCACAAATGGTTTTGATTTTGAGAGTTCTATTCTCAAGGGAAAAAAGTGAAGAAAATTGTGTGAGTAACCAGCAACAGATGTTTTATTTTTTACAAGAAAAATTAGTCTTATAAATGCAAAATAGATTAAATGGAACTCAAAATTTGGCCTAATGGAGAAGAAATTTACCTGAGTCCTCTATATACAATGAAATATTAGCAGCTATAATGGTCAAAATATTTAATTTATAGCAGTCAAACCAATTAAATTATTAGGATATGAATTACCTTTAATTGTTTCCTTACAAAAGTAATAACATTAGAATTGGAGATGAACCTAGCACTTATAGAATGTAATATCACTCTCTTTGTAGACAAATAGAGGCAAAAAAACTTGTAACCAATAAACAAGTGATTTAAAATTAAATTTTGTGAGAGCTCTGCAAAAATGCACCAAACAGAATGGAGGTTAACAAATATTATGCTTGAATAAAAGTTGTTGCATGTATCTATATCTTTAAGTGCAACACCTCTAGTTACTGACCAGAAGTTGCAGTTTATAGCCCAAGTTCTGTTTAAGTAAGCTCTACTAAGCAATTTAACTTAAGATTAAGAGATCTCGGTGAATTATATCAATGATCTGGATTAATAATTTGCTGATCTTCTTAATTAAATCATACAATATGATCTATTTAATATATAATTGTGATTATGGTGTGTTATATGCATTTTAAATAAATGTATGTTAGTCCATCATATATTTTACTAGTTTCATTAAGCCCTTGAATACTAATTATTTTAGGGAAGAAAAATAATGTTTTAATATAATTTGGTGGTTTGTTTTATTTGTAATGAACCTTCAAAACCAATTACCCCTAATTTACTTTATTAATACTTGTTGTAATATAGTAAATAATATGTATTGAGTGTATTAATTAATTACTTTTGTTTCAGCTTCCGTCAAGAAGGTGCAGACCTGTGCCAGTATTTAACCAGAAAAACTATTTTCAATGCACTATATAATTGCAATGTAAGAAGAACATATCATTCTTTAATTTGACCAATAAATCTAAGTATTTATTCAATAATTTTTTGTTCCTTCTCTTAATATAAGAAAATCTGATCAACTATTTTAATAATGTATAATGATAATTGGCAGATGACTCAAAAGGAATAGTTTAACCCAGCCTGAATGAGCGTATAACATCTTCTAGCTCTTCTAGCTTAAGTTCGTTTAGGAAGCCTGGAGCAGTTTCTAGGAGTGCAGTGAAAAATAATTAGCATATTTCCACTAGAGAAATCAAGCTATGAAAGTTGGTATCATGACAGGATTTTAGAAAATTTTCAATGGATTTTCACCATTCCTATATAAGAGAAGCTAAAAATATGATCAACACACCCACACAAATGCTAGATTTTGCATGCTATTCAGTGCTCTCCCTGAGTCAAAACCTCAGGCTTCTTCTCAGGAGAGTACACTGAGCTTTCGTGGATCGCCATAATGGCCATCCCCTGGCTAGAGCCTTTAAGTTAATTCTGGCAGCCAGCAGACATTTATTTTGATGTTCGTGGTATCGAAATTACATTTCCCTTTTCAATGTTGGTTACATTACCAGTCTTGAAAGACCCACTGTCAATAAGCCTACTGAAGAACTGTCAACAGTATCACTTTGGCTCTTGTAGTGGATGGATCTACTAGAGCTCCTGATGATTAGAAGCATTCCCTCTGGCAGGGAGTAACGATTTTATCTTTTCATCTACAAATAATAAAATATTTCAACTGTACAGAACCTTCCATGTAGATAATAATTAAAGTATTGATATAACCCATGTGCCAGATCGAGTAGTTTCACAAAACCAATGAATAAGTATGAACAATAAAAAAAAAAAAATTTACTTTACCTGAACATCCTCTATCATGTCACTATGAATTCACTTTTCAGCTCCATATTCAGCTTTACTCTAAAATAAAATAAAATTCTTTAAAAATAATGAAGTTAAAGAGAAACTAGTAAGCCCTGGAGGTTTGAGCTGTAGAGAGAGATATCCCAGCCTAATCCTCGGGAGGGCAGAGACCTGAACTCAAAAGGACACAAAGCGATACTGACATACAGACTTCGGCATCAATTTGATTGCTCCTCTTGCACTCAAGTCAACACTCAATACCTAAACTTTCACTTTTACCTTGGTGACACCCCAATCCTTATTTCAGTATACTTCCATCTTCTATCCCTGATCACTCTGCCTTAGGAATTTTTTTTTTTTTTTTTTTTTTTTTTTTTTTTTTTTTTTTTTTTTTTTNTTTGTCAAAGACCTTATCTCCACCCGTTTCAAGCTCTTCCATAGTAAACTGTACAGTGTACACACAAAAATAAATAGTAAACAAATAGTAAATATTTTACACAAATAGTAAAATTTTTGAGGATCCCTCAGTGAGGAAATGAAGAGCAACATCAGTGAGGAGACGAAGAACAAGACTATCAATCAAACATAGTTGAGTAAAGTAGAAATTTATGCAAAAATGATGTATTATGTAGATGATGTTTTTAAAATCTGTGAAGGAAAAAACATTTGTTTAAATCTCCACACCAGTCTTGATTCTATACATAAATAGCAGAAAACAAAGGGATTCAAATGACACAGCCAGAACTATACTATTTAGTACAAGAAAGACATTCTATTTTCCCATATTCACAATGGACAAAATACCCTTAAAAACTATTGAATCTACAAAATACCTAGGGATGGTATTTTAGAGAGCAATGTCATAGCTTCCACACATAAATGAATAAAAATGGTATATATTTAATATATACATATATATGTAATATATGGCATATATTTACAGAGTGCCTGGCTAATGAGAATGAACAGACTTAATTAGAGTTGCCTAATCGTAAGAGAAAACTGTTTGGTGATAAATCTAAATTCATTGAAAAATATTTAAATTTCACCTGAAATATAAATAATCAAATTAATAAAACACATTAATATGTTCCTATATATGAATTGAAACCACAGAACCACGATTGTANTTTAAATATCTATAATATATAAACAATAACTAATTGATTATGACTGTAATATTAGCAAATATTATTGTTATCAATAAATGTGACTGAGCCCATACAGTTTCAGGATAATTCTTTTCAGCATTTTCAACTGTCTAAAGGCCTCACGAATAAAATTGATTTGTGACTTGAAATGCATGTATGAAAAAAATGGAAAACAAATTGAAAAAAAAAAAAAAATATTGAAGGCTTGTTGGGAATTAACTTCCATTGAACAATGGGAATCGGGTTGTGCTTTCAATTATTTTAAAGAAAACTTGCATGAATATATTTCTAAGTGTCTTTTCAAAAGATTAAAATAGCCTCATGATTCAATCCTACAATTTTTTTTTCAACATTCACAAAAACCATACAAAATGGCTTACATAATTCCTTCAAATTTCTGAAAATTCCTTTTTGAATATTCTATTTAAAAAAATATATTACTATATGTGGAGAAAATATAACCTTTGTCTAACTAAGTCCATTCATATACACTTAGAATGAAACCACATTAATGACAAAACAAACAAAGACTACATTTCATCTACATACAGCAATATTTTGTCACATCTCAAAACAAAGATCATCATAAGTCAACTCTTAGCATTTCAGTATTTAACACCAGAGCCTTAATTTTCTCTATAATTGATATTTCCACTAACCTCTAGCCACCTAATCCCTCAAAAGCAAGCCGACTCTTATTCCGACCCTCCTCCTACATCTCCTTCCTGTACTCTTCCGCAATTACCCATAGTAAAAAAATATCAGCCATGATTTAGTTATCATTGAGCAGGAGTCTCTCTATCTCCATGGTATGTTACTTTCATAATATTATGTTTTTTTAATTTTTCTTATACATGCTTAGTATTTAGTTTTCATACATATTATATGGTTGATTACATCCAGATTAATAATTTTATTTCTTTATTCATAGTTGTAACATATAGACATGTTTCAATAGTATTTTTGTAAGTAATTTTTTTGTTACTTAGCCATGATGAAGGCCTGAAATTTAGGCTGAAACATTGGCAAAAATAAATAAAAAAACTTTATTGTTTACAAATCAGTTTTAACCGAATCCCTGACTAACCGCTTCTCATAATTTCTTTAATTTTTTGCCATAAACCTAGAATGTCTCCGGGTGTTTAGAAATTCTTCAATGCAATTACTATTGAAATTGCTTTTGAGTTTACAGAGTGCCTTTTTCCTCTTCTTGGAAGTTTCCATATATTAATCATTTAACTAGGGATTCATGTAGGTATGTACTAGAATTATTTTTGGTACCTGACATAATTTGTTTAGCTATAATTAATGGCATACATATTGAATTTTAAATCTTTAAATAAAATGACACAAAATTTAGTTCATTTTAGAACTGCAATATTTATTTTAATTAATTATGTTTTAACATTTTTTTAACTGTTGGTTTAGTAATTATTATTTTTGTTCACGATCCAGTGAGTGATAAATTTGAGATCAAAGAAGATGAATTTGATAGAGTTTTTTTGTCACCTTAGGTATATCATTAGAAAATTAGATATATTAAGTTTTAATCAAAATTTATTAATCAAAGAAAACTTTTGCATGAGAATATGAGCTGTACCAGATTTTTTACTGCTTTCACATACTTTTGTTGAACACGCATTATTAATACTCTGTATGTAAGGCATTTTCAAAAACAGCAATGTAATTTGTGAAAACATTAATTGCATATATTAAATTTTGTAGCAATGAAGAAATTATATCGAAAATACAAGGATACTAGTTGTTTTAGTATATGTTACTTTGTTGCCTAACACTTGTATTTCTTGAAATTACATTGTGTCTTTGTTTAAAATATTTTCAGCCTAGTTATACGCTTTTGAGATCTAATATGTATTATTTATTTATCCTAATATAATTAGGACAAGACCTATCCCTAATAGGATGTCCAGAATTCCCACAATTTAAACATTCCTGTTTATGAGTACAGAGCTGACCTTTAGCGAATATCTACCATACAATTTAACTGTATTAGCAAAACGTCAAACTAATTAGCAAAATGTCAAAATTTGTAATAGTTGTAGCTCTGTACAGGCTGAGGCACTATAGGGTAAATAATAACGTACAATTAGGTAATTGAGCTTTCTCAAGCATTAATATAATGAATTAGTAGGAACATTTTCCCCTCTTACTTTCCTTATTAGGTAACCTCAATATAACTTAAAGGAAGTAACTTTCCTTATGGTACTTATTAGGTATAGTCATATTACAGCACCCTGTCCTATTAATTCAGTTTTCATTTCTTCTTCTGTACAATTCCAAAGCACAAAACAAAAGAATTTGTCTTGAGAATAATTTAGGAATTTAAATGCTGTGAAGCAAGCAGGTTTCTTATCAAAATTTTAAACATTGTTTAAATTGACAAGGTCTTTGTAGGTGTTTACTTATAACAGAACTAAACTGCTTCTTAAAAACTGTACTTTAATATTAGGAACCAGCTATCTCGCCTCGAAAAGCAAAAACTAGGTGCTTTATGAAATAAGGCATTCATGGAATGAACATACTAAAATCAAACGACAAGAACTCAACAGACATCACGAACTCTTATACAGCCTTATAAATAGGCGCTCACACCTCACATAAGAAAATAAACGGACCATCTACAAGACCATAATACGACCAATCTGGACCTACGGTGCAGAACTGTGGGGTGCCGCTAAGCCTTCCAATATCCAACGAATACAATCTTTTCAGTCCAAAATTCTCAGATTAATTGCTAACGCTCCATATTATGTGTCCAACTCTATCCTTCATCACGACTTTAATATTCCTTTTGTCAAAGACCTTATCTCCACCCGTTTCAAGCTCTTCCATAGTAAACTACAATTTCATCCCAATTCATATGCCCAATCCCCGTCGTCGGACTCGAATCCTCACAATCCTCCCCGGCGACTAAAACGGAGATGGCCTTGTGACCTCCTGAGCCTAAACCTACTGGGAGTGGGGTCGATGGGCCCCTTCTCCCTGCACTGTGATGACCATTTATTTGTTTTATTGTTGATTTTATTTTTTATATTTTTTTTTAATTTTATTTTATTTATATTTTTTTTTATATATGTATACTTTAAAAAAAATTTATTTATTGTATCCGTCATCAAATAACAAGATGTT
>KZ809805.1:15650-27364 GCA_000696205.2 Oncopeltus fasciatus
CATTAATATTTTAAATTAAAATGTAATAAAATATGAAAATCTATTTTTTTTTTAAATTGAAGTATAAAGAAGCTTGTAATTGCTTAAATAAATATCAATATTTAATTTAAAACCAAATGACCAGCAACTAATAATTAAAAACCATACTAACTTGTTTGGTTCATTAAGAGACATTTAAGACGTCGGCTTCTCTGGAAGAGTGTCTTCATGGTTGACCCTGTCACTTTGTTACAGAAATTCACTGCTAGGCACTCCAACTGTAAAAAATGCAATCAATAAGTGCTAAACGGTCTTTTAATTATGCCATTTAAAAATTAAATTTCCAATACTAATATAACTTATTTTACAAGTTCTCTATTTTGTCAATTTATATTCTTGGTATAGAAAAATAAATTTTCGAAGGGCATAAAGCTTTACAAAAGGGTACTTCAATTCGAATTTTGCAGATCGTCTGATGCTGTCTGTGATAATTCATTATATTCAGTAATATTCTAATTCATTCCCATTATTCGGGTGAATTATTGCATGAATCCAAAAAATATTGAAGTATAGTAGAATTTAATATGCATTGCAATTTGAAAATGACACTAAAGAATACTATTATCAATAATTTTAAGAAATACTGAAAGATTTAATTTTAATATTAAGAAAATCAAAGAACTAGAAGTGGTATTTACTTGAAATTAAAATTTTAAGTATAAATACTCAATAAATGCGATACTGGAAGCCTCATGCAAACTTTAATTGACAGATTTTGTAGATAGAGAAATAATTAATTATTAAAATGAAACATGGTAGACGAACCTGAATGCAGTTTGAGCTGAAAGCATCTATGTGACTGTCATCTATGAAATTTATTCCATATAAATTAATTACTCTTAAATTAGGCGTAGCAGATTTCATCTTATGAACATTTATGACTTCATATATTTCTTCTTCCTCCTCTTCAACTTTCTCATATGTGCCTAGAAAAATAAAAAGGTAAGTCAGATGAACTCAAATATGTATTTATTTAAAAAATTTTAAAAATTATGCTTTAGAATAATTTATTTTCATTATTTAATTATTGATATTTATATTCTTATTTAAAATTATGAATATGGGAAGCTGAAAAACTGTTTCAAAAGCGAGAGTGGGGCTGGGGGAGGAAGCAGTTGATATCTTCAAGTATGAGTTAAATAATTTTTGGTGCAGGAGCTGTGTAAGCAAAGCAAATTTTCCTGGACTGAGTGGAGGTTTCATTAAAGAAGTACGGAAGAATGTTAATGACTGAGGTGATCTTACAACCAAAATAATCACTCGAATTCTCACATCCTTCTATCCCAAACTTTTTCTGAAAACAAGTACACTACCCTCGAAGGGGGCCTTCGGTATGGGGCATACTCCTTCCTAATAGAACCAGTGCCATTTATAGAATGCCATATATTAGTTATAACAAAAACCTTATAATCAACGGGTATAAAAATGATGACATTATCAGAAAACAATTAGTTAAATGACCTCATGAAACAAATTATACAGGAAGGACACACATGAATGAAACAGAGCACATTAACTTAAACACTCTACAGTTAAAACAGAACCGAATTTTAACGAATTGTAATAACTTCAACATTCTGAAAAATTGTTCTGACCACTTATAGAAATCTCCTACCTGTCTCTGCACCCTCCTTTGGTTACTTATTCTCAATCACTTTACCTACATTTCCCCTTACTGTTCTTTGACTTGCCGTTATACCTATGTACCTCACCACATTGCTCACCCACCTATGTTTCAAGTACGCATTTACGTATTAGTAAATTTTGTATCTATTATTTTTCTCATGACATTTTAATTCTGTTAATAAAAAAGATAATCGAAGTGTGAGCTCAAATACACATTTGAAAAAGAAAAAAAAATGCTCTCTATGATCTCATAATGTCCGAATCTTAATTACATCATAAATCGAAGTTTAATTACCGAGTTTAATTTCTTCATTTTAAAATTGTAAGATAAAATTAGTTGTTTACTCTTATCTATACCCTTATTTAAAGAAATATATGAAATAATCATCTTATTTCTTTCTTTCAATGTGATGAACATAATAGAAGACCAAATAAATGAACTACTTAAGAATTTAACTAATATTTGTCTGAGAACCTAGTCACTAAATAAAAATCAACCAAAAATAAATCAATGTATTCATTTTCAATAAAACTTTCTTAATTTATTTATTTATTTTGTTTCTTTGTGTGAAAATATATTTTTAATTTAGCCTGAACCAATAAATCTTAGCGACTAATGACGGTAAAATTTCTTAATAATGAAGTGTATATGTAAGGAGTTCGAAAGGACAAAGATTTAAAGTTGAGTAATATATTTTTTAAAAATTGAAATTTATAGATAAATATAGCTGCTTACCAATTAAGTGTAAAATTTCTAGTCCATTGATGAAATTGTAAATTTTTCTCATGAAACCTTCCATAAAGATCACCTCAGATAAGCATATAACCATATATTTAAGTTTTGTAGGGAATGCCTGCAATAAAAATAAAAGGTATTGTAATGAACTTTTTATAAGGCATATAATATTAGAATTGTTATTGCTTTTATTATAAAAAGTCATTTAATCAGAAGCCTAAGGCCAGGCACAATTAAAAAGAAAACCTGTGTCTTTATTAAATAAAAACTGAAAATTTATTGACACTATCATTATGCATTCAATTTTTGGATCAGTAAACTAAATAGAGTAATATACATTTTGACAGAGAGACTAAAGTATTCTTTGCTCAAGTTTTGTGGATTTCCATTCTCTACTACACGTTTATTTTTAATACAACAATGTTATTTTTAATTAATTAATTTATCTTCATAGTTAATATTTAAGTGTACATATTTACTTGGAGAAAGTAAAATTAGTATGTGCCAAATAATCTTATCATAAAAATATGTCAAAAATTGCTGCTAAAATTAATTAGCAAATAAGTCAATATGGTACTAGATAATATTTTTTTTTTAAACTGATATTCCTAGTTCTTAATAATATAATGTTAGTTTTTATTATATGCTATTTAGTTAGCTCTATGAAGGAAGAGAAAAATTATTTAATATTACNCTCTAGGACCTTAATTTCAACTTTCGCAAAATTATAAATATACTGATATTAATTGTGGTAATTTGCAGCAGAAATCCGGATTTGAATCTCGGCTGAGGTAGCAAGATTTTTTTATTATTCTATTCCCTTGCATTTATTGGGCAAAATTATAATTTTTTTCCATTGAAGAAAATTAGCCATGGAAGTAGTAATCCGATGGTGAGAGGTCTGGATGACTGGTGGATGAGGCAGGAGTTCAAACCCATGCGAACCCATAAAGTCTTTTAGCCTTTTTTTTTCTTCTTTTTTTTTTTTTTTTCTCGTCACTTCTGTCTGAGGACGAGTATTATCTCTTTGGAATAAAACTCCTTTTCGGTATATCGAAGTGGGATAAAGCTCAGACAACTCCGCGTACAACACTGGGGAACAATTTGAAACTCAATTTCTGTTGAGTTAGGCATGCTGGTCTAGACCTGCCTGTTTAGTTACGTCTGTTATACTGTGACAAAACGTTGTGTGTCAGTAAGCAGTATTTAGTATTTCGTTACGGAAGTGTACAGAACTACATAGTGTGTTTGAACTGAAACGTTTCCTTATGGCTACCTCTGCTGCTACACGTCGAAAGTGCGAAAACAGTCCGATTCGTTTTGTTATATACGTGGCAGTTTTACCATTCCCAGTCAAAGGACAAACATCAGTACATTTGTCAGACAAGCATATTTTGCCTATTTTAAAGTGAAACTTGGGGATCAAGATAAAGTATGGGCACCTCATAAAGTGTGTAAACAGTGTGTTGAGGGTTTACGGATGTGGACCAAGGGAACACGTGCTAAGCTTCCATTTAGTATACCTATGCTTTGGAGCGAGCCCAAAGATCATTCAAGTGATTGTTACTTTTGTATAGTGAAAACATCGGGATATAACAAGAGAAACCAATATAAAATAGAGTATCCCAGTTTACCGTCAGCTATACGCCCAGTACCGCACTCAGCCCAAGTCCCCGTGACAGTTTTCAATGAATTTTCCTCTTTGGAAGAAGGGGAATACTGATATGGCATTCAAAAACATTGTTAAAGACTTTCTTGGAAATGCACGAGCATTGAATTACTCCGAAATTGTCCAGCAACTCATGGAAAGCTTCCAAAAGCTAGGTTGCAACATGAGCATTAAATTGCATTTTTTACACAGCCATCTGCTAATTTCCCAGACAATCTTCGTGCAGTGAGGGATGAACAGGGTGAGCGTTTCCAACTAGATTTGAGGGTCATGGAAGCAAGGTATCAAGGTAGATGGGACGTACATATGATCGCTGACTATTGTTGGGGCATCAAGCGCGAATGTACACTAACTAAACACTCCAAGAAAAAGCTACAAACGCAAATTTGTCTCTTAATTTTTAAGTACTGTTTATTAAATAAACAGTTTTATATGTATGAACTCGATTTAACTTAAATTAAATGTTTTGTAAACTGTACATTTGGTAAGTTTTTACTTTATGTTCTTTTAAATGCATGATTTTTATGATTTCTTAGGATATACGGTAGTTTAAAAAGTTGACGTGATAGACAAAATCTGAGGTTATTCTCAGATTCAGACGCCAGGAATCAGTAAAAAAACAGTGTCAGATCTAACTCAACAAAAAATGTGCTCCCCAGAGTTACCTTTCAAGTTGTTTGCAGAAGAGTTCAGAATTCATAGAGAATCCAGCAAATTTGGGATGAACAACTTCAAAATTTTAAAAAACGCAAGGAATGGATTTTTTTTTTTTTTCAAATTTCCCTTGCAGCAACCGAAAAATCAGTTTTAAAGCGATTTAGCCATTGCTTACGGGTATTCGTATTTCGCAAGTAAACCCACTTTCCATCACAAATAAGTTTGTAAAACTTCTTAAGGAAATTTCAATACATTTTCAAAAATTTCAAACTTTTAGGTAATTCCTGAGGAGTAAGTTCGTGAGAGACCAGACTACTGCTCTTTGTTACCTTCCCCATGGAGAGTGGATGACGGTTAACAGTATCTGGCGACACACCACTCTCCGTCACAAGTTCGCGAGTACTTTTGGCAGGATTTGACTCAACAGCTTCCTGCACAATAGTCAAGGACATCTTCCCTTTCATATAGATTAATAATTAATTAACAATTCCACGAGTTGCTTCAGAGGCTATGAAATTTATTTTCCATTAATTAAAATTATGAGAATTTCGTAGGAAACTGTCATATATCTTCTTTGAAACAAATAACTTAATTTTTTTTTTTTTTTAAGTCGAATAGGATTTAACAAGTATAGATGATATATTCTTAAGGGATTATTTAATATTGTTAAGTATTTGATTTATTTTGAATTTAATAAACCGGTGTCTATTATCAAGTGTCTGGGTAAGTGGTTAATTTTTCGCTCCTAATAATGAGGATAATAAGTGGAGTGGGGGTTAACCTGAAACCGACCATTGCTTAAAAACATTTTTAATCTTGAGCGATCATAATAATATAACTTAGTACTCAAATTTATCATGATTCATGATGCACAATTAACTAGATAATTCGTTTGGTCAAAGTGAAGGTTTATTGCCAGCCAATATCAGATTAAAAACATTTTCACGGGTGTGCAACATTGATATCCGTTTGGGACTCACAAGCTCGAGCCCCGCCACGGACAGGCTTTTATCGAGAGATAAAAGCTTGCCCACTTCCATGGGTGTAACCTGTACATAGTCTCCCTTCTTTTCCCCTTTATGACTCTAACTGCTTACATAAGAGAATTTTTTTTGCAAGTTAGCACTTAGAATTGCAAAAAATCAAATATATCCATTGCATGATAGTATTTAAAAATTGAACATTAATTAATCATGTATAAATATTAATTTAGTTGTGGTTTATTATCCCACGTAAATTTTAAACAATTAATGAGAGGGGATAGAATAAAAAATCTATCTGTCCCAGCCAGGACTCGAACCTGGATCTCGTGCTATCCGGGCCGGTATGCTTCCATTACACCACCGGGACGAGCTAGATAACTTACTTAGATAGCAGGAGATCCAGGTTCGAGTCCTGGCAGGGACAGATCGATTTTTTATTCTATTTTCTCTCATTAATTGTTTATTAATTAATCAGACAATTTCAATGAATTTAGTTAGGAGATATTTTACCTGAAGTTCGGAGAAATCATGAAGTTGCATGGCAGTTGAGAAGTCTAGAAGCATGTGAGTTAAATTGGGGCACTTATTTGCCAACTCATGGAGAACCGTGTGCGTGATGAGTTCTATGGGCAACTCGATGTATCGCAAGTTTGGTCCGAAACGAATACTACAAAATAAAAATGATTTTCTATTTCAATAAGAAGGAATATGCAATATTAAACTAGGCAATGCAGGAAGTAACCAATATTTATGAACAATATTCGAACTACATAAATATTACTTAAATTAAAAATCACTGTTATAAACAAAAAAAGTACAGGAAAATATTTTTGAAACTGATGAAACAATAATTCGATCAGATCAGGTAAGAAAATTAAAGCTAAAATAGAATCGAAGTTGGGTAAATAAAGTTTTCTGGACCGCGCTAATGAAGAAAATGGCGGCGCACATGGTTTCCCGTCAAAAATTCTCACATCTATACCTTACCTCTTTAATAATTAATAACCTAAAATAGTATGATAGACTGGCACGAAATTGAACAATATATTCTGAGATATTTCCTATAAAAATAAAAAGAACAAAAAAAAAAAAACTAGCTTTAGACATTTTAATTTTTTTTAAATAAAGATATAAAATAGGATCACATGCTTTTCATAAAGGCATGGAAAATGAATCGAGCCGAGCCAGCCTTATTTTAACTCGGAGGTACGTAATTGATAATAAGAAATAAAGGGATAATTATATTATCCATTATAATACTTTAGTGTCAAGTGAGGTTAACTCTCTGGATATCATTACCGCTTACACTGTATATATTAATAATTGGCCAATAATAAATGACCAGTAATTATTAGCTGTTTGTTATAGGCCCCTTGGCCCATTTTATTACCTTGCTTATAAAATTAAAGGCTCTATAAAAACTGGAATTATCCCGTACTTAAATTAAAAAATTTATAAAAAGTTTGTGTCATCTGTACTAAGAAGATTTAATTTCTCTAAGTACACATTACTTATGACACATTCATTCACTACTTTTTCACGAATAATACAAATAGCCAGGGTCCCAACTTACAGCCTTGTGTGTGCAGATGGCTCAATGGGCTTCTACAAATATTAATTTATTTTGGCAATGAGTTTTCTTCCACACCAAGGTATGTTTTGAACCAGGAGATAAGCAGGTCTCCTTCAGAGGAATCTTATCAAATACGTTTCTCAATTCTTCAAGTCTCATCCGATATGCAGCTAAAAACTCGCTAGACACAGGTAGTTGACTTTAAGTGTTGTTTTTTGTTGAATCTAGGGGCGAAAAGAAGCTTTTGCTGAAGTTTGCTGAAAACAGTTAGGCCCGATATAGGTCGTTATTAATTATAGATCTACTGTGAACATATAGTTATAACAAAATTGATCGTGATTGAATTTCTTGGTAGTACACACTAATTCCGCTGGGTCTCAGCTGGATTGAAAATTGCGATGAGATGTCATCATAGATTGTGTAAAAACATCAAATTTTTATAATCTGTTAAATCAGTTTTCAAACAATTTTCTAAAACTAAATTTATGTAGAATATATTCTATTATATTTCATTCAAGCCAATAGAAAAGTATAAGCTAGCATTTCTAAAATGGCAAAAGAAACCAAAGCTTCTAAAACTAAGGTTGAAAAAAAAAATTACCAATCTCGAACAAGAATACTAATGTAATAAAGTGAAATGTATTATTATATTTTTAAAAAATAAGTTAATAAAAAATGTAAATAATCTAAAGGGTTATTATCACTACCAATGAATATAGAACTATCATACTTTCTATTGTCCGTCTTCATTGGTTTCTGCAAACCATCTTCTGTTGGCGAGCGCTTTCGGACATTGTCCATCTTCGTGGCCGAATACATGTGTTCCCTGTCACTGTCTGTATTCAACTGCGTTGGTCGGTTGCGTCAGGTATAAGAGTCGTTTAGCTGTAACGGTCGCTTTGTCGGCGATAAGGTCTGTCAAACGCGAGTTACACTGAACAACAAAGTTTTTGTTTCGGGGTTGAAATTAGCTGATTTTAATGTATTTCCACGTGTTAAAACCGAAAATGACCATAAAAATTATATATTAGCTCTTGTTTTCAAGATATATAAGAAATATTTCATCACCAACAGTTGGTACACATGTTTGTTTACATAACACCCCTCTCATCAGCTGTTCATAAGTAGTAAACATAACCTTTGCGAGTTTGTCAATTGTACGCACGTGGTTGCTATTGAAATTATTGTGTGAAGTTGATTTTTAAATTAATTTAAGTGCTGATCTGAAATGCCTCGAAAGTGTGTGAATTCTGTCGATAGCTTTTGCTATATATGTGGTGAAATAACATTTAAGGCTCAGAAACGTAAAATGTCACCTATCATTAAGACTGCCTATGAACATTATTTTGGTGTAAAAGTTGGGGACCAAGATAAATCATGGGCTCCTCATATATGTTGTAATTCTTGTTCCGTCATACTGCGAGAGTGGCTGAAAAATAACAAGCGGGCAATGGCTTTTGCAGTACCTATGGTTTGGCGTGAGCCTACCAATCATACAGACGACTGTTATTTCTGCTTAACTCCTCCCATTAAGCAAGGTTTATCTATGAAGAAAAGAGGAACGGTGAAATACCCTAATCTCCCATCGGCTCTTCGGCCTGTACCACACTCAGACAATTTGCCAGTCCCTTCTCCAACCCAAAACTATGAAATTTTAGAGGAAAGTGATGAAGTCTGTTTACAAGAAGCAACCCATCCTTCTACATCCTATGACCCTGATTTTGATGTAAGCGATAGGTCTAGTGATCCGCACAGAATTAGTCAAGCAGAGTTGAGTGACCTTATAAGAGATCTTGGCTTGTCTAAGGAAAAGGCTGAGCTGTTAGGGTCAAGACTACAACAGTGGAATCTTCTAAAACATTGGAATGAAGCAATGCTTGCAGACTACTGCTGGTCTGTGTGTAGGGATGCTCCAGAAGTGTTTTATAAAAGACAAGCTAAACGACAGCGATCTTACAATACATCGGATTGACTTAATTGAAATTTGGTGGTACAAACCTCTTTTATTTGTCAAAACACTAAGAATAATGTTTTTTTTAATCAATTTTGTACTTAAAATATTCTAAAAGAAACATAACAATATTGTTTTTTGTACTTTCACTTTTCACGTATAGTATAACTACTCTTTAAGATTAAGTGCTGTATATCTCAAAAACCAGAGCTAATAAAAATTTTTCAATGTTATTTTCGTTTTTATCACCCCAAAATTAGTAGAAATAGACTAATTTAGTGTAGGAAACATTCAAAAAATATTTTTTTGTTGTGCAGTGTTATAAGGGTCAGTGTCCATTATTTCAGGTATTAGTTGAGGCAGGGATTAGTTGTAATCTCCTTTGTTGAGGTGTTCTAAGTGTCCGAAAGTTTTTTGTAAATGTGTTTGTGTTTGATAGTGTCTAACTATGGATTATACTGTCTTATGCCTTTTTGCGTTTTGTCGGTTTGTGTGTTCGTTTTAGTAACGCAGTTGAATACAGACAGTGACAGTGTACACATGTATTCGGCCAGAAGATGGACAATGTCCGAAAGGAAAGCGCTCGCCAACAGAAGATGGTTTGCAGAAACTAATGAAGACGGATAACAGAAGGTATGATAGTTAATAAAAAAGGTCTATGTTCCTTCCTCAAGTACAAACTAATTAAACAGATTAAGTATTAATTGTTACCAAATCTTAATAATTATTAAGCACCTAATTAAGATTTGGTAATCTTTGAGGGACTGACAAGACAATACACCGGAAGATGGCGTAGAAAAGGATTTAGAAAAAAGAAAAATCTATTTTTTTCCCCCTCAGTAATCTCTTATCATTGCGCATTTCAATGAATGTTCGATCCTGCCCCAAATCATACAAAGTCTTCTTTAGACACTACGTTAAACTTTGACATACCTGATGAGGGCAAGAAGGGATTCCAGACTGCCGACGTGCAGCCCCGAAACCTCCGGCCTGAGGGAGACATACCGCCAGAGCCTGGTGTCGTACGCGATGACACGCCACTTCTTGCAGACCCTCGCCAGCCGGCAGATCTCCCGATGGCTCAGGTAGGAGAATATCTGAAGGAGCACTTTATCCGGGAGCTTTTCGATAGTCTAGTTATGAGGGGGGGCATAAAAATTATTCTCATTGCCAAAATATCGGTTTCCAAATGTTAGTAAAAAAAAAAAAAAATTAAAATGAGAAAAAACAAGCACAATAAAACAACAAAGCACTCGACAATCAACTGTAGAAAAAGAAAGCGAAATCATTTTCTTCGGGCTTGTATTTTAAGAAAAAAACATATATATTTAAAAGTTAGTAATCTATTATCAGGCTAGAAGTAATGGAGCAGAGAAAAATAAAAAATAAATATGGAGGGAAAAATGTTTGATCAAAAATTTATAAAAGACGAAAGTGACTTAATCATAAACCAATACTCTATTTTATTTTTTTATTAGTTGATTTTTCTTTAAAAATATACTAATGTAGTTGTTCTAAAAAATTAAAATTGTAAACTCACTTCAAATTTGATATTTTAATTAGCTTAAAACCAATTAATTAAGAAATCGAACTTTTTAAAAAAACAAACTATTATTTTCTTACATACTTGATAAATTATTATAATATGAATTAACAGAAAAAAGTCATGATTAAAATAGCTGAAAATAACATAAAAGTATTGGAAAAATATATAATTAAAAGATATAATTCATATTTATTGTCTAATAATATCGAGTTGGAGGAACAACGATGGAAATTTGATCAACTATGTGGGTAGGAAATATAGTTTAATCCTTATTTTTGAAGATATTAAAATTCCCCTTGAAGGTTCTGAGATGATTTTAGTTGAGGTTCGGTCAAGGTAGATACAAAAAACACAAATTTAAAAAATGTATTTTTTAATAAAGGATTATCTGCCAACGTTTCGGCTTACATTGTATGCCATCTTCAGGGCTATCATGAAGATGAGAGAGGACGTCCTTTTCTCCTCTTTATTCTCTTGAAGGCTTTTAATCATTTCCAGATAAAATAAAGCACCTCGCAGAGATAACCATATTTAAAATCAATTCAGCAGTTCTCGGCTTACCATTTTTATAGCTATTCACAACAGGCTATTTGCGACCAATGAAATAGGATACAAGTCGATATTGAACTTGTTAAGACTCTCGCAGTCCACAAGGAAAATACTTTATTATAGGATAACTGTTGTAGTTATGAAGAAAAGAAAAGCGTAAAGCTCAATGATTTCGCCAAAATTGCACAAACACTAGGTTCTACTAATGCAACTATCGATGTGTAAAGCTATTTTCCTTCTTTTTTTTTATTTTTTGTATTATTAATTAACCTCTCTACAGTTGTTGGATCAAGATCATATATATGACACTCTAGGAATAAATTGCAATTGCAAATTGTATTAAAATTAATTCGTGTCAGGTTTACAGCGGAAGGATTTTTTTTTT
>KZ809806.1:53978-66674 GCA_000696205.2 Oncopeltus fasciatus
GTAAACTAGTCAATAGGAAAAAAAAAAAAAAAAATTAATTCAGTAAGTACGGGGTCAACCATTAGGTTTGAACCACCACAGTCAGCATTGTGCAATAATAGCTATTTCTTCATTATTTTTAACTCCTGTAAATTATCATTTCCTGAAATCCTAACACTAGGCCCTTTTTGAAATTTCAAAATAGTATATCGACAGACCACATAATATCAAATTATTAATAATTAATGGACGGGTGATAATTATTTATATTATTTTTGGTGATTCAATTTATTTTTCACAAAAGTCATTGGGATTTGAACTTCCGCGGTTTAAATGAAAATGATCAAAGCGGTATTCATATATCTGATATTAATAACTCGGCAAGGCAGAGCCAGTGATCTAAAAGGGAGGGGGGTCTGGCCTGCCCTCAAATGAGCCTGGTAGAACGTCAACCAGACGGAGGCAAATAAGAACAGGTGGGGTAAGGTATTTTCAAACCTCTTTCTTACGCAGGTTCAAGGAGCTAGCTCACCCCTTAAAAGGTAATCCTCTATGGTGGTGTCGTGAATGGTCATAATCGAAATAATTAATATTCTTTTTTAAAAGAAAAAAAAAGTAAGTGATCATTGATCAATATTTATTGTGGTAATAAAATTATGGAAAAGACAACAGTGAGTAATTACTAATAAGTTCTTTGCAACTAACTCAGGATTGAAAAGTATGCCTATTAACTTAACCTTCATCATTATATTTTAAAACTTTGATAGATTAATTACAAAAAACAAATGATGTATGTTAGAAGAAGAAACACACGATGATCGTGTCGAGTCTAGCCGCAAATAGTATCAGAACATTTGATGGCTTTTTTTTTTTTTTTTTCTTTTCCCCTGATAAGAAGTAATTATTAAATACTACAACTAAAAGACTCCCAAGAATTTTATTTAAATTGCTCAAAATTTTTTTAAATATTCCCCTAAAAATATTCAAANATATTAACATTAAGCATGGGTGGTGAAAAATAAATTAATAGAATATATGGTTTTTTTTTGGTTTTTTTTTTAACAATAGCTGAAATGCCATAACAGACATATTTATTTGCAGGCAAACATGCAAGAGATCATCACTCGCATTACCCTGCCAATATTGTTATTTATAAAGTCTAAAATGAGCGTACTATCACGAGAAAAAATATTTACTTATTAGGGTAGTTATATAATATCCAATACATCGCACTTTATATATACATATACATTTTTTTTTTTCTCTCTCTGAGCGCTTTCAGAATCAGCGATTCCATCTTCGGAGTTCAGTCACCTTATAATAAGTGCTCCTGTCTTACCAGCCCAAGATGCACCTTAGAATTAAATTAAAATGTATACATGAAGTATGGAACATTGGATATTGTTACATAACTCTAACTATTAGGAAGACTTCATAACCAACACATTTTTTTTATTTATTAAACTTTTATTTATTTATTACATTCTGTTAAATAAAAACATTTTGTAATTTGATCACCATAATACATTTTTAAAAAAATGACATTCAATGTCAATCACATGAGGAGAGAAGGTAACCAATGACACCACTCTCAACCAACACAAATAAAAGAATATTTACATATACATTTAGATAAAAATTTCTTATAAGTTGTTTAGAAATATCAATAAATATTTATTACAATCATTTTATGTACAAAAATTTAAATTAAATAACTTGTTGGCAGGATATTGTTCGTCCGTATCTTCCAAGTTAGTTTTCTACCAAGGAGGAAATCAAGGTAGCGGATTGTCGGAGATGATAATCAATAGTTAAGAATACTTTATTTTAATCTCTTTTAGCGTGAAGTTAAAGTGAATTTAAACGACCGATGGTAACAATAAGAGTGATATTCGAAATAACAGATAAGGGGTAAAATTAATTTTTTTTTTTTTTTTTACATGTCAACCACTTGGGTCATTAATGCCATAAAATGATTCTTTATGCCCACTAAAGTACACATTTAAAAAGTATTTTACTTCTAGTGTAGATATATATATATATATTGTGAATAGTGTACTAATACGTACTAATAACTATAATATACATTCTAGTATTCTAGGGTAAAATAGCTTTGATGTTTGATAGAACAAAAGGTAAGAATTGGTTACAATTCGTCTTAGAAGGGAGTTAGTGCCTGTGTGGTTCATGTTTGTGTTGATGTTGAGGGGGTGGGGGGTTGAATCTCATCAAGCGGCCATCGCGAGTCCGCCAGGGAAACTTGTCCGGGAGGCACGAGAGACTTGGCCGAGCGGAGTGATTTCGGAAGGATTCACTTTAGCCGAGGATAGGGGCGGCTTGCAACTTGAAAGGGAAGGTTACGTGGGGTCCGGAAGGCTATCGACCCGGAGGGCGACCTGGGGCCAGAGGGAAGTTGCGGAGTGATCAGCCTCAATCAGCCCGATAGGGACTTAAATCTACTTTGGTACTCGGGGAACTTGGTTCCCTCGGGCTCCGCGAGAGAGAGAGAGAGAGGTTAATAAGGCGACGGCATGAGAGGGGGCAGACGTCTGCTACTCTTCCGAGACAGCTTGCTGGCCTATCTTGTTTTGAGTTAGTGTCAGTCTCAGCAGGAATGAGCCTCACGGAGACATCTTCCTGCAAGGGCAGCAAATAGGAACAGCCCCTCTACAACTATCTGAAACGCCGACGTTACCATATTCTTTTTTTACTGTAAAAACCAAGCGTTAAGTTTTTCACATGCGGGGACATTTCTTATGGACGCGACACACGATACTGTCGACGTAGGCACGAGCAAGAAATCCCTCGCTCAACAGTGTATACACAAACTTTATTGACAGCATTCCTATTATGATTATTCATAAACTGCTAATGATAATGGTGTATACACAACTGATAAAATACTTTCCAACAGCAAAATACATAAATTTGAAGACTAACCGGGTTAACTCTATACTAAATACTTTGAGTGTTATATCTGAACAATTCTATAACCAATTTTTTTTTTTTTTAAATGTCTAACATCATAGAATTCAATAAAAATAACAACAAAAAAAACAGTACAACTATTTACAAACTTAAGATCTGTCGAAAAGGCGAAAAACGGCCTAATTTGATTTCCTATACTATCATATCCTACTATTATATATATTTTGGCAAGCTTACATGGGGTCTGGTGGCAACCTGCCATGATCTGCTTTAATTTAAAACCGACACAGAAGAAGACTGAGTGTCTCCTAAAAATTGTCACTTACCTTCACACCAATAAGAGGGTTGAAGTATTACATCTAATGGTTATAAATTAAATATAAAAAAAAATTATTAATCATAAAAAAAAATGACAAACCCAAGGATCAATGAAAAAAATTGGGAAATAAAAGTAGCTATAATTAAAAATTGTAAGCAAATAACTTATTTGAACTCTTAATGATAATTTCTTACTCAAATCTTTATAAAGATAAAAAGAGAAGTAAATGAAAGAAAAAGATAGAGAATTATTGCATAAAAACTCAACTACTAAATGATAAGATAAAATAATTATTTATGTTCATGTCTAATGATTATAGGAGAAGAAAATTTAATTTTAAAGAATACATAAATTTCTAACATGAAATAATAGCAGTAATCAAATACTTTATTACACAAATAAAAGTATCAAGAAAAAGTAATGAATCCCTATATATATACACATTCTTTTTTTTTAATTCTGATACACAATTGTGGCTAGGTTTAGAAGGAAGGATTTGATCATTTATTTATTTTAATTTTTTTTTTTTTTTGAGCAAGGGAAAGATATGAAAGACGAATAATAAACGAAGAAAAAATAACTGAATGCCACTTACACACGAGAGCTTTAAAACAAGGGAAAATAAAAGGTAACACATATATAATTTTTTTTTTTTAGACGACAAAAAGGAATCAGAAGTTTTTAAAGTCCTTGGTGGAACTTAAAACGCAAAAATGTCTTATAGCAGTAGATAAAGAAATGTTAAATGTTTTGTTTGCTCGAAGTCTCAAGGAGAACAAACAATGTCGTGAAAATATTTGTTATTTATCGGACCAAAACGAAAATGTACAGACAGCAAGTTATCTCGCTACTGTACTCATTCTAATATTTTTTTTTGTAATGTAAAGACCATACTGTTACAACATACAAAAACCATATCAAGAAGAAAACATAAAAACATTAATTAATTGTGAAAAAAAGAAGCCATTTCTACTACACATTAAAATTAAATGTCCAATAATTTATACTATAGCAAAAAAAATTCACAATCATAATAAATATAATATTAAACAGTGATAGTATATAATAATGTATTGCAATTTATTAGAGAAACTTAATGAATATATGTTGCTCTAGAGTTAAACAAAAATTATTTAACTATTTCACAAAATGTGTAGACTTCTTAGCAAATTGTTATGTAATACATATCCTCTGTAATCATTCAACTAATTATATGGATTTTAGCTAATACAAATTTTTTTGCGCTAATTAAAAAAAAAAATGTTAGGGCCCAATGATCCACTTAATTTGAATTAATTTAATTAAATTGTTTTAAAAGTTCTTGATTTAGCACTTAAATGAAAGCTCTCAGTCTTGACGGCATTACTAATATGCATTTCAAATTTAATAATACCTTAAATATGACTAAGAATTTAGAATAATATTTTAAATGGTCTTTCATTTAGATGTACAAAACGAAAAATAAAAATAAATTAAAAATTTGACGGACACTTGTTATTTGGTTGAAGATGAAACCAAGAGAAATTGTCAAGTAATATATAATGAAGTATAATAATTTCTATTAATTGTTTTAAGTGAACAAAAAACATTTTGAAACATAGAAGAAACAGATAAAACTCGTAGAATACCGGTCTCGCATGATGGTTTCGCCTAAAATAAAATTTGAAGCACTAGGCAGGAGGTAAGTGGGGGCACGTGGTCTCTGCCGGAAATTAAACGGCCTACGTAATTGTGGACTTGTATGGCAGTGGACGCCATGTCGACCAGAGGTTGGCCAGATATAGGCCACTGTGTCCTGCGAAACACACCAGTGTTCCAGCGCCAACTCACAGCCATCGAGTAAGCAAAGTTCGGCGGAAGGCGAAATCACTAGAGGATACCAGATTTTTTTTTTACTTAACACAATCGATTTTTGGAAGAATAAGTCTATCATTACACTTTTACGCCAGCCCTGACGCTATATTTTTTTTATTTATTAAACTTTGATTTATTTATTACATTCTGTTAAATTAAAACATTTTGTTATTTGATCACCACTTTTAATTGGAATTAAAAAAAAATGGTATTCTATATCAATCACATGAGGAGAGAAGGTGACCAATGACGCTATATATACTCATTTTTAACTCGGTATACTCATTCTTTTCTCTTTAATCTTCTGAATGATAGAAAAAGACACACAGACACAATCATATATATATATAATTATATATTGATGGTTATATCAAATTCATCAATATATATTGATAAATAGTTGTACAAGGACTTAGCTGTCAATACTAACTTATTAGTCTGGAAAGTTAACTGAAGTTTCAAAATAATAACAAATGAAAAAAAATTAAAACTAAAATAATATTATTAAACAATATGAAAGTAAATATCCCATCTAAGTGAAACTGATGTATATAAGAAGAAAACTATTAGTGCACATATGCGCTATTCAAAGTGAATTTTTGACCTGTGTAGTCATGTGTAGAATTTTGTAGTTCCTTTACCCCTAATTTATATTTACAATACTACGAAAATCAGTTCAATTCTTTTCTGTTAACATTTGTTGCAATAATTGTAAAATTGTTCTGTATCCGTTCAGCAGTGAATCAAATACAAAGATACAAGGTCATTACATTTCCTTAGACTCCCGTTATCTCCAGAACAAATTACCCTTTTAGAGTGGCTTTTTGAGAAACCTGAGGGACAAAGATAATTGTTGACAATGAGGGTAGCATACGTGAAATATATTGGCAAAAAGATCAATTTTACAATAAATACAGCAAAACAGCTTCAAACTCATCAATGAATTCACCAGACATTTATTGACTCATGGATTTTATCAATAATGACACAACGAGTGGGACTATGACTGGAACAGATGGAAGTAACTCATTCGCACCTCCTTTCTTAATTATTTTTTATTATGAAATTACCTTCTCAAATTAATAAAATGATTATTGTTTTTTTAAATGAACGGCTTATAAATTATCAAAAAGAAATATTCTTTTATTAAATACTTGTTTTTCAAAAAAAAAAAAAATTAACAAAGCACATGCCTACAATATTGCAAATTTTACACGACTTCTTCAAACGTATTTCTAGAGTCTAAAACGTTCATGTACAAAGTTAATCGCAATGGTGTGTGTATACACTCACACATAAAATAACTAGAAAAATTTGGATTGCAGTTTGTATGATTGAAATAAAAAGAATTTCTTTCTCAGATTAAAAAATAAAAATAAAACTATTATTAAAAAATTGTATACTATACCAATTCATTAAAAAAAAAAAAACATCATTTATTGTTGGTCAACTCCAATAAAGAATAAGTCATTCCATACCTGAAACAAAAAATATAATTGTAAGAAAAATAAGACGAAAGATACATAACAAAATAATACATAATTGTAAGTTTGTCAAAAGTTTGATATTTAAAGAAAAAAACATTAAAATTTTAAACCATTTCCAAAGAACTTTTAATGAACTAGGACAACGATAGAGATAATTGGAGTAGTATTAAAGAGAGCAAGCGGCTCCTTAACTATTGTTTGTGCATTTTTGCACTTAGTAGTCTAGACAGCTGGAGTTAGCACATGATTTTAAATGTTAAAGCCACTGATGAGGTGCACAAACAGAGTAGGAATCTTGAAATTTGAAAGATGTAGGGTCCCCCTCTCTTCTGGACGTCCTGTAGCGATTCCATTTATTAACATTATCCTTTTCGATTTTTTATAGAACAAATACAGATTTATTTAACTCATATATGACCTTCTTTAATGAGATATGGGTAATCTGCTTATTCGATAGGCGGAGAGCACTGGTACACGAGGAGCCTGAGGTTATAGCAAAGAAAACAAACTGCCAAAGAAAGCAAACAGACGGGGGAGTAATCCGAAAAGAAAATTTTTGATTCATATGTAGAGCGAGCAGAGAGATATGAATAGCAGCGAGATATGAGATAAGATCTGTCTGGGCAACGGTCTGCTTGACATGGCGTTGACATTCCTCCACCTGTCTGAGGAGGAGAGGGCCTGTCTTTCTCACGGGATTATGACACCCCCGCATCACCGCCCTACTTACTCCTAGACAAAGTATCGCCTTAATCCAACCAGCTCGTCTCGATGGGGAGTGAATGGAAAAAAAAAAAAAAAATAGAAATAAAAAGAAATTCGTCCTATGGAAAAAAAAAAAAATCTTCCCCTAACGGTAGCCGGAGAGAGGGTCCTTGACCAAATACAACAAGGACACGAGCACGCTTCACTGGATCGCTACAGTAGCAACCCTTTTTGTTTGCGTACATGTGGCCACCCCCAACCCCGGGACCAGTTCTCATTCAGGGGCTAGCACACACCCTTCCTTCTGTATCAGTAATGACCCATTATACCGAGTCCCCAAGTTTTTAGCACCTTTTCACCCACATTTTTTTCTCCTTAAATACAAGTGTATAAAAACGGCCTTTAGCAAGGGAGCTGTTATCAAATTTCCACCTATCCAAGCATACAGAGGCCTTTATAATTTAAATAGTCTGGTTTTTGTGGGATAACTATAAATTTTTTTTTAACCTCATACTTCTTGTTTTTTTTTTTTCTGGCCTGGCTAATCAAGAGGATGACCCCTCACTGATGAAATGTGATAGCTGGTTGAAGTTGACAAAGTATCTTGCCACTTCAAGTGCTAACGGGTTCTTCCTGTTGCTCTATGCCGAACTCAAGGCGGTTGAAAATATCTCGTGCGAACTTATCTAATTGCTCCGAAAGTTTGTTAACGTATTTTTATAAAGTACATATGAAGCATACCATAAAATAACAGAACAATCCATTTTCGTTAAACCATTAGATTCAGATTTGTTTACCAATAACAATATCTCTCATCAAAAGAGGGATTTCAGTTCTGGTTAATAAACCAAAATCTTAAAAGTAAATAAAATCCATTGATATTGTATCTGATAAAGTTGATGATCCATCTTTCTGCATTAATTCAATTATCATGCCTCAACATTGGCATTCCACGTTGTTCTGGCGAGCGATTTCGGAAAGAGTTCTCCATTTTCTGGCCAAATACAACTGTTCACAGTCACTGTCTGTATCAACTGTTGTTAGTTGGTAAGTCCTTGGGTCAGCCACCTGACCATTCAGCCTGAAGATGGAAGACTCTTTCCGAAAGCGCTCGTCAGAAGGACGTGGATTGAAAATGATGACGAATTCCGAGAGGTATGATAGTTGCATATTCAAAATATAAGATTGTACAGATAATTTTTTTTTTAATTGTACAGATAATTTTTTTTAAATAAAGAGTTAATTCAGAATAATAATAAAAAAAAAATATAAGATGGTCATCAAAAATTTTGACATTCGAATTCAAGCGTGAGTAATTATTGAAAAAAAAACAAGTCCAATATAGATATTTGAGCTTCATTGTGTTAACTGTTTAATAAGTAAGCTATTGATTTAAAAACTGGACGGGAGGGGGGGAGGGGGTTTGGGGAAAGTCCTGAAGGACTGATAAATTATTAATACCTTCATTATTGTACACATAAATTTATTTATTTTGTTAAGACTTAAAATAAATATCGAATTGTGTGAAAGGCACTTAAGATTGTGTTCAAGAGTGTTGAATTACTTTCAATTCTTATTGTATCCTTGCAGGCAATAAGAAATTCCTAATTTCTTCTACTTCAGTCCGTCGCTAATGGAGACTATCGAGTTTACGTAAACCCAACGAGATTTTCTTCTTATGGAAACAGAACTCCAAGCAAGAACAGAAGACATCTGTCAAGACGTGTTCGGGAGTTAGTAGGGCGGGCAGACAGACAAGTCCTGGAGAAATTGAAGGGAGAAAAAGGGCGAGGGGGGGAGGAGAACGCTTCAGAGAAAATAGTTCTATTTCTTCTTTCCTGTCTCCCCCCCCTCCTAACCCCCCACTCCTTCGGGCGCACAAAACAAATATCCCTTGGGAATCCAACGAGAGGTTCTCGCTTTCGTGAAATTCTCTCGTTACTTCTGAAGAACTCTTCAGATCTTTCATTAAAAACGGAACAGTTCTCATCAACCCCCCCCCCCCCTCTACCATCAGAAAAACAACTTAAGATCTTCGAATACTCAGAGATGGGGAGAGGAGAGTTTGTTTAACAAAATATAAAAATGATTATAACAAGTATACACAGAATTTTAACACCATAGGTACACGTCTCAGTAAATTAGTCTTACGATCCGAAGAGGTATAATATAAGTAGAACTCTTTTAGAATTATTCAATACACTATGATAACTAAAGTACTTTATTCAGAAAAACGCTATAAATTGACTAATCCAAGAAGTATAAAGCTGTTATAAATGTTCTTGTCTTCACAGGTAGTAAATTGCCCCCCCCAAAAAAAATATATATAAAAATAAAGGGGTCAATACAATCAAATTAAAAAATTACATACCTCGCACAAAATGTTGTAATCGAAACTTCGCCCTGACTAAGAAGAATTGCTAACAAATTTTCAAAAATTTCAGTGTGCATACAATGAATTCTATATTTTAAATTACTTATTTTTTTTAAATTTGAAATAAAAAAATCCAATACAAGGGCCTGACCAATCTCAAAACTTTAATATGCACTCATGGCTCAAAATAGCCTCATTCCCATAACTAAGAAATTTAAAAAAAAATATAATAATAATAAAAATATACATAAGAAAAGGCTTTTTTTTTGTTATATTCATATAGGATTACCATAGACCTGATTTTGATTAGTACAATATGGGCCATCAGCCTGTCTTATTTACTATCCTGGAAAATTCATTCCAGGTATTGGCTAACCTTCAAGGAGACAAAGCAATAGTCCATTTACATCTCCAGGGTTTACACATGATAATTCCTTAGAGTAACAATATGACAAGATAACTCATCTATTTGAGACTTATAAACACTGTGTACTCCATCAAACCCAAAGGCAATATCATTAATTTCTATGATCAAGTGTGGGGAATAATTCCCCTCCCGGGTGCCCCAAAGTGAATCAACGCCATATCGTGTGACGATGGAGGAATTGACACGCGAACGGCACCACGTTGCGTGTGAATTCCAGGCAGCAGCGACCAAAGGCTCTCTCTCCAGCCAGGGTCCTCCGATCGAAGCGTACCTGTTACGTGAAAATGGGGGGGGGTTGGGTGGGGGTAAGCGAGCCGTACCACAAGAACGCCGGGGGGGCCTGACCGCTACAAAACGCCCGGTGCTATCGTTACTTCTAATGGGGAGCACATTCACTCGCTCAGACATATATACGCACACGCGGCGACAATATCTCTCCGCAGAATTCCCAGCTCGACAGAATACCCCTCTCTGCACTCCCTGAACCCGGTGGTAACGTCAAGAAGAAATGGCCGAATAAAGTTTGATGTTGCGTTTCACCATTGCTTAATTTCCCTTGAGGCAACTCGCTGTAAGAAGCCATTTTGAAAGAATCTGTCCATATTTCAGAGAATCCCATTCAAGAAAAAAAACCCCGAGTCGAGATTTAACATCCATGACAATAACACAACTACAATCATGAAATTATTCCGATCAATAGAATAGAATGGAATAATAACAAAAATAAACAATTACTTAAGATACAACAATTAAACAATTTAAAAAGACGTATAAAAGTCCTGCAAGATTTTTTTTTTTTTCATCAATACCTATTACAACGAAAATAAATAAACTACAACTCTAAATCCGGGAGAGAGATACTTGGTTTAACTTTTCCAAGGCATACATTATCAGTCATTTGTTTAGCATAATGTATATAACAAGTCATTTATAAATGAAAGTGATGATAACACAACTCACGCGAGTGACTTACATTTCTGGTGTCTAGTATGTTTTAAGGAAAAGTAAGTTTCATCATATCCCATTTTGAAAGTTCACCTAAAATATTGGTATCTATAGTCATTCTTTAGGATTACTTTTTATTGCACATAAATTTTAATTTTTTTTGTTTAATGTACGATTTTTATTTTACGAAGCCCCAAAAAATTTAAAAAGAATGAATATTAAATAAATAACAGAGGTCATTCTTCGCCTAATACACTGACTGTAGCCCTACTTACAAAATTGCAAAAAAATAATAATCGAAGATTCAATAATAATATCTATTTTTCCAGTCCCCTTTGTAGGTGATGCTTAATTTAGTACATTCATTAGTGAGTGATCGACTGACTAAATATTATCGATGGCATTAACGTAAATCGATAGATCTGACGGTCGAGGATATTCAATAAAGGCGACCAAATGAGTTCAAGAATGAGATCAATCAGTTGTACACCAATCGAAATACCACAGGCGATCTACTATCATATATATATATTTGCTCTTTGTTTCATTCTAGTAGGTTACACTATATAAATATCTTATTTCACACCAATAATAACAAATTTTAGATTTTTTAAATTCTGTGCAATAAATGGAGAAGAAAGAAGTTGTTTACAATTAACCGAAAATATGTCTGAGCAGACAGTTATGGTAATCATAGTGTTATTTATACGCCTGGGAGCGTCACGGAATTCGTCAAGGCACAGGGTAACTGATGTACTGTTGACGTTGAATAAAATAGATTCGTTCAGCAAGGGAGAGGAGGAGCTAAGGTAGGGTCTCGAACCCAGTCTGAATATATTTGCCAATGTTTGAATCATTTTGGATTCCAGTTTTGAAATTTGAAATCCAAGAGAATTTATTGCATTTATGAAACTTTAATGCTAAATTAAATTATTCCTCAGAGAAAATAATTTTCCATAAATTGGATTTATTTAAATTTTTTGTAATTGCATTTAATCACCAGATGAAAACATTGTAACAAGAAAATAAATGTAATATGAATAAAATGATGAATGATTGTATCCATAGCTAATAATTTTTACTCAATGAATAAAATTATTTAATTAGTTTATCCCTTGCAAAAGGATGGGCCTCCAAGACTCAACTCAAGGGTATGCAGCGTACGTGTAAGAAAAAATGTATTTTTTATTATCTATAGAACCCCAACAAAACTTCTCAAATAATAAGTACCTACGGTCAAATACTCTCCATTTGAATTTTAATAGTTTACTTTATAAATTTTGTGATGAACATTATAAGAAATCTCTCTCAATTTGGAGAAACCTCCCGGCCAAGGGATGGAGTCCTTCGCGTGAAATTCCCTCCCAAGGTAAAATGAAGAAATAACAGATAAGAACAGGGAGAGCACACACAACATACAAGGTGATTAGGGTGGTTTTTGGGGGGTGGGGGATGGGGGGGTCAATCCCATCCTCTTACTCCCGCCGCCTGATGCTCACGTGCCTTGGGACTCTATTCAGAGCGTGTGTGTCTCGAGCCTTTCGCGTTCCTTCCAGATATCCTCTACAAAGAGGATCTCGAGATAAGACGCCTTTAGTGATTAAAAAAAATAGATAATTAACAAGATTATGTTTCGTAATAGTGTTTTGTAAAAAAAAAAATAAAAAAATGTATATAT
>KZ809807.1:43199-55596 GCA_000696205.2 Oncopeltus fasciatus
TCAGTCATGGAAATGTGAACTTAGGGACAGGACGTCCTCTCTCGTCTTCATGATAGGCAGCCCTGAAGATGGCATACAATGCATGCCGAAACGTTGGAAGATAATCCTTTATTAAAAAATACATTTTTTAAATTTGTGTTTTTTGGATCTACCTTGACCGAACCCCAACTAAAATCATCTAAGGGTTCATATTTTTTCTTTATCATCTACCATTTAAATAGCCAATTTAATTATTTATGATTATTAATGATGCTTATCTGTTATGTGGAATGATGATTTTACAATTTGTCATTGATAAGTAATTTAAACTGATAACTACTTCCAAAGCATAAAAATTAAGAACAGCGACTAACGATGCCTAGCAGATGCACAACTTGACACCGTCTCACGGACTATTATTCTCAATTCTGTTAATAAGCAATGTAATAATAAACTAAGAAGCTAAGATGGAATACGAGGAAATGCGTTTTAATCACTTTTCACAGATACATAATCACACTCAGATAACAGCTGTTTTTTTAAGGTCTTGTTTAGAGAATCTTCCATTTTTATTCTATTAAAATGTTTATTAATTTCTTCATAATTTAATTCCTAAATTTTGATTGAAGGAGATAAAGTATAAGTAATTATACTGATATAATTATATGATCTTTGTATTCAATCTGAACTTTGTATCATGAATTACAAGTTATTTAACTTATTGAAGGTGATTTTTGTGAATAAATCTCTATTTGCTATAAATACAATTTTTTTAAATTAATTGCTTAATTAATCAGAGATAAATATACGAAAATATTAATAGTTATTAGTTTAGGGTGTTGAACTTATTTTGTAGCTATTTTTAGAAGTCTTAGGAAATATGAAGTATTTGAATATATAAACTTATCACTGTTATTATAATCTTACGGAGTATAGAATATCTCTGACATTTTCATAAGGGACATTGCTCCCTATGTATCTGTATTTCAGGACGGACTAAAAAAGATGTGTTGCTAATAAATAAGTCTGAAGCAGTTAAATGGTAGCTTATGTCTAGACAGAAATGGCAATGAGTGAAAACAAATGAGCATGTTATGAATATTTTCAAGTACAGAAAAACGAGATGTCGTGAACTGATGTCGAGTGCCTGTTAAGTTGTATAGGGATAGAGATTTTCTTGTTAAAATAAATAGAAAACGTTCCAGTCTGAGAATTGATACTGAGTACCTGCTACTTTGAATGAAGTTAATGCTGTATCACTCCATATACCGGTATAGGAATTCCAAGTTCGGGTGCAGAGGAACCGTTCCAGTCTGAGAATCGATACTGAGTATCTGCTACTTTGAATGAAGTTAATGCTGTATCACTCCATATACCGGTATAGGAATTCCAAGTTCGGGTGCAGAGGAACCGTTCCAGTCTGAGAATTGATACCGAGTACCTGCTACTTTGAATGAAGTTAATGCTGTATCACTCCATATACCGGTATAGGAATTCCAAGTTCGGGTGCAGAGAAACCGTTCCAGTCTGAGAATTGATACTCAGTACCTGCTACTTTGAATTAAGTTAATGCTGTATCACTCCATATACCGGGTTTACCGGGTAGGTTATTCTATTGTTAAACAAGGGCCATACGAAGTTACTATGGTACAAGGAGTTTCGCAAAACATTTTTTTGAAGGCGTTATCTACATAAACTATTAGCTAAATGGAAACTAATAACGTTAGAAGAGCCTTCAAGGATGTTTGAAACTAGGATGAGGTTTTTGACAAGGCAGTATTAAGACCCACGTAATGTATAGGTAAGCAAGTCTGGCTAGCATCAAAACAAGGCTTCGAGTCCCGCCGTGGCCTAAACTTTTTTTCCTTAAAAATAATAATTTTTAATTACATTGCAAGAATCTCAATTATTATCTAAGTTTAGAAACTGCTTTGAAAGTTTGATAAGCATGAACACAGCTTCACATTACAGACTGATTGGGAGCTAATGCCTGTGTTTTTATTGCAAATCTAATAATTTTCAACACAAATAGTCGTCTCAAAGAAAGGGTGGAAAAACCGGTGGAAAAGCCGTTTTTTGTTAATGGGAAAAATAATTTTTGAAAGAACCGAAATTAATCTACTTTCCGGTCCTACTCAGCATTCAAAGATGAGACAAGCAAATGTTTGAACAAGTATGAATAATGATATCAAGGCAAATCAAGCAGTCTAAAAAGTTTACATGGTCCACTAAGCAATCTTGGAATTCCATTAAAGAACCTCTGATGACCATCACATATTCTTTTTAAGTGCCAAAAATGTTTTTAAAATATGAACTAGAGAAAAATAAATGCTCATCCGAAAATAAGAAAGAAAGTTAAAAAGTAATTATGATTTACTTCATGCCAATCAATTGGTAAGAAGGATTTAAAAATAGAGCTAATGTGGAACATGCGTCAAATGCTGGAATATTGAATTGTGCAGTTATAAATTATATGATTTATCAAAATAATTTACTGTTTTGTCTTACCTTCTTGATGGAAACGGTTTTTAATCCTTTGAATGAGCTATACTTCTGTTCGGGAGTCTGAAAAAAAAGAAGGTTGAAATATTACATCAACACTAAAGCACGTCCTATTTTGTTTCTCTATGAAACCCCCTTGAATTTTTTTCTAAGTAAATATAGGTATGTTCCATGAAGCATTCAATGTACATCGATTATTTAGCGTAACTGATCAACTTAAAAGAAATTGCTGATGTTTTAAAAGCATTTAGCATCCAAATCTATTAGGTATTTAGGTAAATCACTGTTATCACTCCATTTCATGCGGCATTTTCATTTTAATATTAAATTTGGCATCTTCTCCACCATTCTTAAGGAGATATTTTTAAAGGAAATAATTCTTTGCAGCTTTAAATTTACATATTTTGTTTTTATTTTTAATTTATTGGTGCAATCAGTGGGAATTATGAAACATCATTATTTCATTCGATACCATTAAAGAAACTTCGTTGATTCTTTGCAAAGATTTTTTTCGAAATACAACTGGATTCAACTTGATATGATAGAATAAATGATCAAGAAAAAAATCTGGCGCAGAAAGATTCTTCCACAGCTAGATGATCAGCCCTATACATAATCCACGTAAAAATTTTAGGATTGTTTGGAATTTATCCCTTCAAATAAACTGTTCCCAGGGGATTGAGGTATCTTCTCTGACGGAGGGGATCCTCAGATTCATACTCCAAAGCGTGCTCAATGCAACAGTGAAAACAGCTATTCTCGTCATCTTGTTGGCAGACAATTGTTGTGGGACATGTTAACCACTAAGCTCTACCAGGCGTAATAAATGTTACCAATGAAGCCAATAAGTTAATAAATTTAGTTAGTGTTTCAGAAGAATAATCCGGAACAAAGACGATGCCGAAACTATTATCCTGGTCGTGAAATTAACGTAACGTATGAAGCTGGACCTATTAACTGTTTGCTACCCACATTTGTATTTTCAAAGGGACAGAAAGTCTCCCACAAGATGCTGATATAAAAGAATAACATAAAATATACTTAATTTCTTCAGCTCTTACTAATTTTATCATAATATATTCAATAACATTTATTTAATAGAATACGAGAAGAAAAGTTCGGAAAGAAAACAAACATTAATGACAATAATTCCCTTCCAAAATGTTTAACTTATCTTTGGAAGGACAAGTACATGTATTGACAAAAAACACAAGCAAGTATGCTTACCTCTTCTTGAAGCGAAAGGGGAAACTGTGTGATTGGCTTTACTGAAAGATCCTCCAATCCTCCAGTTTTTCTGAAAAGAAAAAAAAGGGTACAATAATGAAATTCAAAATGAAGTGTATTTGAGTTAATCATACATGGAGGTACTGCAGGATGTAACTTAAATGTAATAGACTGTCCAAATCGAGAACATTCCGGT
This sequence comes from Oncopeltus fasciatus, assembly GCA_000696205.2. Classification (NCBI taxonomy): domain Eukaryota; kingdom Metazoa; phylum Arthropoda; class Insecta; order Hemiptera; family Lygaeidae; genus Oncopeltus; species Oncopeltus fasciatus. Next base: position 47,104 of record KZ809807.1, read on the forward strand.
TAATAAAAAAAATTCCATTTTGATTTTAAACATATGAACACTAATTCAGCTTTTTAAAAAGTAACTTTATTACAAATAGCTACACGGGGATAATGAGTGGCAGAATATCAGAGAGCGAAAAGTCAATGTTACAGAATATGGCTGGATCTATATTGTAGAAAAGTGCAGATGTAGGCAGTCAGCAGTATCCGTGGGAAAGCTGGATGTAACTTTAGACAAAAAAAAAATTCAATATTTTAAATTTTTTCTCGTCGAATAATTTGTAATGTACTTAAAGAACAAGAATCCGTTTGAGTCTCACAGGCTTAGTGCTGCTAATTCGAATTCTGCCCTGACCTTTTATCGAAAATCAACGGCCTTCTCAGTGTCATGGATGTTTGGGACAGGGTAACAACTTTTAGACAGTCCCTTTATTATCCAAAGTGGGTAAAATGGTGCTTTTAAAAAAAAAAAAAAAAAAAAAGAAGAGGTTACAATGAAGTTAATTCGGAGCAACTATGGAACCGTTACTTAATTTATGATACCACCAGATGGATATCAAAGAGTTCTTGAGCATATACTATGGCAGGTGTGGTAAATTACTCCTTTAATTTTATCAATTATTTTTCAATAAGTTGCTGTCTGCATGTTTTTCAAATTGTTTTTTTAAATATTTTTAAATTTTCTTACATAGCTTTCTACATTCATACTTTTGATATCACATTACATTATTGTAATTCTATATTATAATATTGTCAATTATTATTGTATTNAATACAATTTATAGTAGTCGGAGGGTAATAACTAAAGAACCTGAAAATGACATTAATACTAATTCATACTTTGCTGAGTCCAAAGCTCCGAGTAGGCTTTGATTTCTCGATTAAACTCTGGTCAAAGTACGGAACACACACGGATCTAACGAAGACGGATCTTTCCTTATACTATGCCAGTAAATAAAATTACACTTAAAGAACACACCTACTGACTTCAACTAAGTTTTGCCTGGTTTAGTTATAAATAAGGATAATAAATAATATGTTTCTTTTTAATAGAAAAAATGTTATTTTGTAGATTCATTTTGTAAACAAATTTATTTATTCTCGATGTTTATATAGTGGAAGAGATAAACTTCTGAAACACTTGAAAAATCAAGAATAGTTTGTTTCTGAATGTCAACGTTTTGGCTTACATTGTAAGTCCTCTTCAGAACTATTGATGTTGAATGAGTATTATCCAATCAGTCAATTATGATACAAATCAGTATTTTATAATTGTAATATTACTCAAACTTAATATTATAAATATTAAATTCAAAATTAGTAAATGAATTTTAAGAATTATTAATTAATATTTTCGGTTTTTGAAGAACGGTTTATTTTCACTGAAGAGAATCATCACACACAGTCAACTAACTTCACCCATGCATTAAAAATTATAATAATTTTTTTAAATTGTGGTTGTCTCCAATGTGGAATATGAATTATTTCAAACAATGCAGATAGGAGCTGTTTTAAAGTGTAATAAAAGATTAAAAATAAGAGGAAATGCTCGATATGTAGGAGCAGCGTAAAATAAACATATTTAATTAAATAATAATATAAATATGAATAAATTATTTATTTGTGCTTCTTTAAGACCATTTTTGTTGAAGGAAGAAAAATCTGATAATATTGCGCAGGTTTAGCGGACATTTTTTAAATTGAATAGTTTTAAATATGATATAATTAGAAATTGGTCCTTTTAATATAAAATTTCGCTGAGAATTTGAAAAATAGATTAACTAAAAATTGAATTGGAGATTTTTTTCTGAAAGCTATAGTCAATTTTTCTTGATACTGAATGAGATCTGTGATAATATGTTTATGGATTATATAAATGGATAACAGTGGATCCCATAGAGGTGGAATACGGATTAGCACTTTAATCGCATGAGCATTGAGTACTGACCAACGCGATCTCCTTCCAATGCAAAGCGTTTATGGTTCGCCAAGTGTTTGCACTTGAACATAGAGCATGTTCATGACTAGAGCGGTCGAGTTGGTCATTCTTGTACCGAGTCATATGGGAGCCTCCCCACCTTTTAAAGGAATGTGTTCGATGGTTCGAGTCAGTGGTCACACGACTCGTTCATAGGGTTGGGACTCTCCCATTCGTAAACTGCCATTCCTCGGGACCAGTATCCTTTTGTTATATATTTCTCATTACTTTCTATTCAGAGATATTTTTATAATTTTTAGTAATTATAACTTTTTTTTAAATTAACATCTATACTTCATACTTAGATGATTTTAGTTGGGGTTCGGTCAAGGTAGATCCAAAAAACACAAATTTAAAAAATGTATTTTTTAATAAAGGATTATCTGCCTATATATGCCTGTGGCAGATAATCCTTTATTAAAAAATAAATTTTTTAAATTTGTGTTTTTTGGATCTACCTTGACCGAACCCCAACTAAAATGATCTAAGAATAATATCTACGGCCAAAAAAACTCTCCTTTTGTCTATATTTCTTATTTTATCTATCATTATATATTTATGAAAGAAAAAAGTTGTTTTCTATCTACGTTTAAGAAAAGTAACTTGAAAATCGAAAATATGCTGATCGACGAAAATCTTTGTTAACTTACAGTTGGGTGGATCTGGATGCACTCTACTTAATTACAAAAGACGAGATTCGCCTAAAAAGGAGAAATGGTAAAGTAACTTAGGAAAAATAGTAGGACAGTTGCAGCAATATCAAAATTATTAAAACCTTCCATTGATAAAGCCTGGTCCGACTTAGCCATTCATAGAAATTAGCGCTATATACAACGTTGCTAAGTACAAAACTGTTTACTTAACTTAAGTAATGTAACAAGTAAATTAATGTAAAAGCCTTGGTGGAAGTGGATTGTAAGAACTGTACTGAGATAATGTCAAACTTTGAGTGAAGTTAGTAGACCAGTAAGTAGCAAGGTATTTACCTTGTCAATCAATCTTACGCATGTCAAAACTTTCATTCGCGAGTTAGAACAAGCGTTCGTTGCTTTGTGTGGAACCGCCCAAAATTTTCTAAAAAAAAAAAAAAAAAATTTGCCAGCCGAAAAGACATATAGGCTCATCACAAAAGAGGAATTTACGTATATATTATGTTCCACACCTACCATACCATACTTAAGGCGTAAAATTAATCTTATACTTGAATTGGTATAATTCCTATTGATTATAAAAACATTGATAAATGCTTACCTAAGAGCAATGATTTTGAAACTAGGTCCTGGAAGTCCTTTTATAATAGCAGAGGCATTCAGATGGCACCTCCCATGGAGTATAATTCCATTCACCTAAAAAAAAAAAAAAAAAAAAAAAAAAAAAGAATTAAAACATAGAATATTACGTTAATTATAAGCAATCAAACATATCAACCAGATTTTTGAGATAACTTTAATTGAATATCCTTATAGATAATACTACAACTTTGAATATTACTTTTATATTTATATAAACAATTAATCTTACGGATTTTTCTATTCATATTACTCTTACAGTTACTATTACTTTGATTTCCTATTCCCTTATACTTTGAAGTATTAGCAAGAGGCGTTACTTATACAGTAGATTAGCTAAAGGAAGCAAGGACATTTTCTATATGTCAGATACCCTTACTCTCTCAGACAGCGTTAGCGCTGACCGGGGAGTATTTCGCTCAGAATAAGACGGACCGGGTGTGGAGGTCCTACTGAACTTTATGAAGAGGTCGTAAAAAGTCAATGGAAGTATAGTGTGGAGCACTCAGCTTTGTTTGTTTTATCACTCATCCTTCCCACTACTCCCACCACCTTCTCTCCAACCCCCTAGCAATCCCCAGGTTCGCCAGCACTAGACCTAAAGCTCATCCTAAAGGTTGTAGGTTTTTTTTCTTTCTTTTTTTTTAAAACTTTTGTAAAGTTTTTATGGTTTTGTAACTAATAATATCAACGTAAACGTTTTGTATTACATTCCTATATCCACCTAAGGAAAGCAAAGAATATGGATTGGTCAAGAAATCAAATCAAGAACCATAAAAAATTGTATGTTTTAAAATATCCTGGCCTACATTCTTCTAAAATTAAAAACATGATCCACGATTGAGTTTATTACAGTTAGACTTTCCTTCAATTTAAATAAAAATGTAATAGTCTAAGCAATTAAAAAAGAAATATTATATATATATTCTGATATAAGTAGCAAAACAATGCGCTGGCTCTGAAGGTTAGTTAGAAAACGTATAACTTACCCTTCCGCTTTACTCTCTTCAAATATCAGCCCCATATTTTTTTGTAATAAAGATTAAATACACGGGGAAGGGCAAGATGTTCCTTCTCCTATCCCCCGGAGCCACGGTAAATATTTTTTTAAATAGAGGGTATGTCACTGGGGATGAGTAGGTCATTTTCAATGTTGGCTGACATCTTGAATCCGAGTATGAGTAACTGTTACTAATTCTGAATTTATAAGAATAACAGTCACAGTGTAGGTCTATTTGGCTATTTAACAGGTCCAAAATTTTGTAGGCTGTAGAATAGTGACCCTACAATATTAGAAAATGGGAAATCTGTGTGCAACTATGGTTGAGCAGTATTCTAAAATCTCTTTCGCAAACTGTAGAGTGATAGCGGTTTTAACGATTGTGATAAAAATTACCAAAGAACGTTTTAACTTTTTAAGCAATGTCATATTTGTAAAAAAAAAAAAAAAAAAATACATGAAAAACGTTATCACTTCCGCAATAGGCAATAAAGTTCCAGAGGAGAAACATACAGTTTATAGTTGAGTTACACAAACCACGGCCCACTTGACAGCACCTTGAAGAACGGTCAACTCACCATTCTGAAAACCCAATTTTCCTCCATTTAGTGAAGAATATAATCTAATAAGAGCTGGGTGTTTCTAGGACCAAATTAAAAATTGGTCATTACGTGAGTTGTTACAGAAGCAAAGAAAGAAAGAAAAAACATCTGTGCACTCGAAACATTAATCTTGGAACCTTTGGCTCTGGATTCTAGTGCCAATGGATCATTTTGCTCGATGGGAATTCATATTTAGGCATACCGGCTAATCAGAACATAGTACGATCAAATTAAATATCGACATAATTGATCTGTTTTGTCAATACAATTGTCGTATAGGCTGAGAAAAATTAATTTCCGATCGAATCGATTGGGAAAATTACATGATTTTTGTATGAAGCATGAGAAAGACCATATCACATAATACAAACCAAATATAGCGCAAAAACATTTTCCCAATTCAACGAAATGATCATGACATTTGTAGTTGCCCATATTAAATCACATATTCATATAATTTAATACAAAATATAATGTACTGTTTGACTCATCGGATGTTCCTCATTCAAATAGGTGTCTTTCAGGAAAACTTTAAGCAAGAACTCAAGAAGTCAAAGAGGTCAAAACACGAAAAATGAAGTTGAAAACGTAGGTCCGGGTAGCCGTATGTCAATAGTTGTAGTTCGGTCAGAGAGGAGTTTAGTAAAAATATTCTTGAATGAAAACAATTAGAAGAATTTATTCTTTAATGGGATTGTAACAGCTTGCGATTCCGGTCATCCTTACGCTGACGATTGCGGTCGAGAATGTCTGACAAGCACACTTAAGTGCAGCGTACTGTACTTCTGTTGGACGCGCTTGCCAGATACTCCCAGCACCGATGGTCAGCCCTGAAGATGGCTTCCGTAGCAATCCAAAACAATGGAAATAAAGAAAACATTTTTGTTCATTTCTTATAAGCTTACATACTTACCACACCAAGGAAGCATACTAAGGGGAATAAAATTAGGCTGACTTAAAAAAAAATAAATACTTGCTTCGTATTACTTATGATAATACGAAGAATGGTTTAAGGGTCATAAATCTTTGTTATTCTTTTTTCACTCCTTACTGGCGATATAAGGGAATCGTATCGCAGCTTACACCATTGTACCAGCGGTACAAGTTCTAGAGCTTGTCGATCTACGGAGAGAACCAAACAAAAATCCAGTTTCTTTATTATTATCAAGATTAATAATCTAAGTAACTGTCCGTCACACAGGAGCTGCGTAAACAAAGTGAATTCCTCAGTATTACTGTTGATTGATATTTCTATTTGAATTTTCCATGTGAACCTCCATGCTTTCAGTATATATATTTAATAAATGAAAACTTCTGATTTGGCGAAAAAAATCTTTGTAGACGCTCTTGACGTTTCAGGAGATACCTCGCTCCCATTCTCCGATTTTGCAAAAAAACAAACCTAGGCATTCATTTTACATTAAAAGCGAGTTTCCAAATTCACTACGAAAAAAAAATTTGCAGTTTATAGTCCGTGAAATTATAATTTATGATAAGGGTCAACCCTCACTCCTAATAGTGAATTTTGCTGAGAAACTTCTAAAATATTTCTTTTAACAATAAACTAATCGTTGTTTCTTCGAGTTTTATTACTTTCTACTAAATTTTATAGACGCTACATCGAAAAAAATTGTTTTACCTCAATAACAAACTCAGCCCTTATTTTTACAGTTAAAAGCAATAAATAAAACTTCATAAAGAAGAACTACTAATTACAGCTTCCAGACCGTAGAATTAAAATGTATGGTTCAGGTAAACCCACACTCTTAATTGTTTAATTTCTTTTCGTTACTGCTGAAACTTTAGCCATAAAAGAAGTCTGTATTGAGTTTAATTACTCTATACTAAATATTACAGCTGGAAAATCGGAAAATGGTTTTTTACTCGTTCTTGGTCACATACCTTACTCTTTCTGGTCTAACCCTCACACGGTGGGCTCTCACAGACGACCCTAACCCACTTTAATAATTTTTCTTTTCCCTTCATTTTCTATTCTACTAAGACTGCTAAATTAGTAACACTGGTACCACGATTTTAGTCTAAATCTTAAATGCTAACTTATATTTTCCATACTATAAAATATAAAACAAACACAAATTCGTAATATTTGTCAAATTATTTGTTATTTCAACAAGATTCTCTTAATTATTCGTTTTATATATATATATATTCACGGTACTTTGACTAACGAAAAAGATTATTAAATATGATAGGTATAAAATATAATTTTCTAACATTTATGGTGTAATATTTTTACGAAAAACGCATATTAAGTAAGAAATTTACGGTTGTAGTTACGATGGGTTGAGCAATAAACAGCACACTATCTTGTTTTGTTTTATCACCGACCGGTCATATACATATATACTTATTGTTACTATAACAATACGGCTTTTAAACTAAAGTTGTCGTAATTTACTCTTATTCATATCTATCATAAATAAAACATGAGAAATATGCTAATAATACGCAGCAGCTACAACTGTCTATTACTTAACATACATTTTTCTTGCAATCAAATTTATCTTTCAATTTAGTAAATATATAATAAATAATTAAATATTTATACTGCCTACTAATTTTTTTGTTTAGTAACTGTTGGTCTTCAGATAATTATAGGTGATTGGATGATAATTGAAGTGCACTGTCAAATGCTCTTCTAAAATCGTGAATCAATTTAACTGGCTTTTATTTTGTCACAAATAAATGATCTCATTGATTTACTTATTTAGCCTAATTTTCTCATAATTAATCTTTAATAAATAACGAGAAAATGACTTCATAAATATATGCAGTCCAGGAAAATGATTTTCACTTTTTAGATTAAAAATAAGTTGTAGTATCGTAAGAGAATGATTTCTTATTAGCCACTATGTCTCGAAAAATTCAAAGCGGAAGTCATCCAAAATTAAGTATGAAATTTGTCCAAACACTGCCTAGATTTTTCTAATTTGAAAAAAGTCTGTCACGCAAGAGGTGCGCAAACTAAACATTTTTCCTATGTTACAATAAAGATGAATTAATATAAGAATCAATTAGAAATTCATCTTATAAAACGGGGACAAAAATGTGAGAAAGAGCCGAAATCACTAAGGCTGGCTCTGGAGTGTACGGGAGAGAAGGATGGGGGAAGCACTCAGCCAAAGTGGATTCATATCTTCCTTTATAAGAATTTTTCGTAAAAATATTATAGACATACTCAAGGTGGAAATACATGTTACGGATGTATGTATTATCGACCCACGGCACACTGAAGGAAGCATGGGGTCAGCACATATTCTGACCACCGGATTTTTCCCATTCAATCAAGAATAGTACCCAAATAGAGGTGGGTGTTTGAGGGTAAGCACACAACTAATCCTCTGGTCATTACAAATCGAAGCACAGAAAGCATACAGCCTAGGACCTTTGGCTCAGAAGTCAAGTATCTTAACCACAAGATAACCGTACCCCATTCTAATACAAGAACGTTAGAAAATTACACTTTCCACTACTTACATTACCTTCCGAATTTTTAATAAAAAATCTAAATACTCAATCCCGTAACTATATTTAAATATTAAAATTAATTTATTTAACTTTATTTAAATATTAAAATATGAGAAACCGTCTAACATTCTGTGTAGGTCCGGGTAGCCGTATG
>KZ809808.1:31512-44249 GCA_000696205.2 Oncopeltus fasciatus
TAATTAACTCAATTGGTTTTGGATCAATTCTACTGCATCGTTTATCTTTATAGGAATAATGAATTCATCAATAGTTAGCGTTCAAGGTGAGTCCGTGCACAGTGGAAGATAAAAACCATGAAAAGGCATTTATATTTCTTTTGGTACTGGAGCGAAGTTTGATTTATTGAAGGTGAATATATTTTTCTTACTTCACATCATATATAGTAATTAATTAATATTAATATTTATAATGTGAAGTAGCAATCGAGGATTCCAAAATCAAAGCTCAGTCGTCATAAATCAGATTAACACATCAGATAAATAATGAAGATTCTCCCAGGTTATTAGTAATTAATAATCACTGAAAATATTATTTTTCCAAAATATATTTAAAGGAGACTAAAATGCATTCTATTTAGATCAATGTATGGTAATTCTGTACTCGGTGAAAAATGATTATTAATCATATTAAGAAACCACGAAATAATTTTATTGTTAATTAATTAATGTAATTAATAGAATAGTCTATTGAATATCGCTCATTCAAAATTTTTAATAACATAACTAAACATCCAGGATGTCTATTAGTTTCGCTTGACGGTGTTAGCGATTAGCTATTAAAAAATATTTATTGTGAAAAGTAACGAAAATTTATTAATCTGCGATAACTGCACTAATTAACCCCCCATGAAAAAAAAGGTTAATTTCACACTTTCAAACCACTATCAGATAATAAGATATTTGCCCAAATTTAGACTGAGGAAATGAGGTTTTGAAAAGTTAAATACAAACTAGCTAGCCTGGCACTAATCAACTTACTACAACTAACCAGTTATAGAGAACTAATCAAGTGTCCTGCTCTTATACAATACTACGAATACTTGCAACAGTTTAGTTGGAGTTTCCGGCTATCAGTAGCAACTGAAGCGAGCACGCTTCCTGCTTTTCCTGAGATATGAAAAATTAAATATTAATTAAATAAATAAATAAAATGTTAAGTTCACTAAAAGATATAGTCTTCCTGTTTTTTTAAAAAACTTTATTGCTATTATAATTATTATTACATATTTTAATGTTCTCTTGAATTAATCCCTGATATATCTTTGGCTGCGGCCGACAGGCAAGAAGTCCAAGCGTTCCTTGCAATCAAAGAAAAAATTTGCAATTAGTATTGTCATTATATTAATTATTTGGACACAGTCACTGAAACTTTTAAAAAATAGACCGCATATGTCAAGTGAAATGTCTTTTACTTCGGAGGATAAATACTTGAACGTCTGTCAAAGTGGATTGACAAAATACTACTTTCGAGGTGGTAACGCTGCATTTGTTAAGCGTAAGTGTTTTAAAATAATAGTAAAAAAAAATAGAGGAGAATTTTAATAAGTGAAAGATGATAATTATAAAAGAGCAATTATAACCATAATTAATATGTTATCTATCCTTATAAGAACAAAAGAGTTATGCAATTTTTCAAGTACCCTGGTCTAAAATACTCTACTTTTTTATTTTAGACTCAGTCTCTATGGGAGCGCAGAAAACTAACAGTACTGCAGTAATATCGAACCGTATTCCATTAGGCTGCACCAGGCAGTTTTTGTTAATTCCTTCAATTCTGCTATTGTTATCTTGGGGGTTGTATTAATAAATTATTCAGAGAGGGTGTCATGTGTACAGGACGAGCATCGCGTATGGGCGTAAGGGCTGGAATGGCACCCACCCTCTGTGTTTTCCGGAAGAAAACTCCACAGGTAGGTGATGGAATGGTGGGGGTGGGGGGGGGGGGGCTGTCTAGGGCAAGGTGGCGCCAGGCAGACTAGGGTGATGACCCCACCCCTTCTAGCACACTGACACATTAGAGGGAACACCTACCTTTCATCAAGGAACAGACCTTTCAAATAATTTTCCTCCCCCACCTTACTATTAATATCTATATAAATCTTATCTATAATATCTGAATCTCTAAGTAAGTCTATAAATACAAAATATATTTACCGTTTCTTCTTCCGGGTTGGACCGTGTCAAGTTGTTGTTATTTGCCGAGCTTTCGCACATCATAGCCGGCATATTCACAAAGAAAAGAGAAAGAAGCCATCACATGATGTGCGAAAGCTCGGCAAATAACAACAACTTGACACGGTCCAACCCGGAAGAAGAAACGGTAAATACATCTGACGACCGTCGAAGCCTACGTGAACANTTTTTTTTTTTTTTTTTTTTTTTTTTTTTTTTTTTTTTTTTTAATAGAATATTATTTTTTTTTTTTCTCAGCAAACTGCAAAGAGGTCACTAATACATATGGAACTAGTTGACCACGCTGGAGCTTAATGAATTAGCTTAGTATCATAGCTAAAGAATATATTTATTTGAATCGTATTAAACTTTAAAAAATATATCTTTTAACAATAAACAGTATATGATAAGTTTTCTTGCTCTAAACTGAATATTATTTTGATAAATCAAAAAGAACAAATTTTTTTTATTCTTGGCCCTTAATATTTCAGATTCTTCCAAAGTCACTAAATAACGATCTTAGCATTTCTTTATGCATTAAAAAGCGACTCATTAATTTCATTATGGTAAATAAGTGAATGTGGCTTTTAGATTGTTAAATAAAATGTACGGTTGAGATAAACCCCCACACCTATTCGAACAATTTCGTTCAATAAGGAATTCAGCCTTCCATTTTACATTCAAAAGCGACATAAAAAATTTTATTTAGATAAATAACTGGTTTGACCTATAGACTACTAAATTAAAATTCAGGGTTCAATTAAACCTCCACTTATAATTGTTCATTTTCACTTGTAAGTCCTTATATATTTCTTACTCTATTTATCAATGAACAAATCTTTGTGTCAGTTTCATTGCTCTAAACTAAATATTAAGCCCATGTGACATTAAACAAAACTCGCAATGACTTTTTTTTAATATCAGTCTTATTTCTATTACCACAATCTGCAAAATTCAACTATCACGTTTTAAATTATGTAGTATTAGAAAATATAATTTTCTAAATTTATTCTTTGAGTCTAAAGTACAGTTCGTTTTGCATATATCCCTTTGGAATGGCATGGAATACATTTTTGAGGAGCGTAAATTACGGATCGAGCAAGGGAGATGTCGCTAATCTCGCTCTCAAATTTAATTAACATGAAATGAACTAAACGTTGTAATAAAACTATTTCCAATGAGTTTATTTTAGGCAAGCAGACTCAATATTTTGTCATTTGAGATATGAGTAGTTTCTTTTTCAATAAGTCCTCAAAGTAGGCGCACTGTACTTCTTGGCAGAATCTGGGTATGCTGAGTATGTAAATAAACGTTAATTTTAAAAAAGTTTTCCAGCTATAATGTTATAAAATTTTCCGTAGGTAATTTAAATAAAACTAATATACCAAATATTTTAATGTTGGGCTTCCTCTAAGTCTTGAAAGTTTTAATGCCAAATTTCGTACCTGCGTTTTTAAAATTAATAAGAGTACGAACCAGCATTTATACCCTAAACAGGGTTAAATTAAATAGTAGGCAAATCGTGCTAAGACTCATTGCTTGGGCGCAAGAATAAGGCAAAAATAAGTTTTTATAAAAAAAAAATGGCTTACAGTGAATGAAAAGGCTTCATTTTATTTTACTTACAAAAGCACTCTTTATTTTTATAAAATAACTTATAAAAAAACCTATTATTTCTATGACAGACAAAGATAGTGACTCAACATATTATAAAAAGTTGAACGAAGCTAAATACTACGGTAAATCATTATATTCCGTACTCAACCGCGTTTTTATGTGTAGTCTCTTTTGAAAAATTGTATGCATTGGTGATTTATTTTTATAATTTATGTTTGATGCCCAAAAAATTATAATTGAAGATTACATATAAAAATTATGATGGGTCTTTTAGTCTGTATAGTGCTGTTCTCTAGTGGTAAACAACTTGAACTAGTGATAGATATAACCATGCATGGCAGATTTTCCCTACTCAATGGAGATAACAGTTTATTATTATAACCTCTTCCTTTTACATGCCTGGAAGTTGTTAGCTTTTTTTTTATTTTTTGAATCTTAATTTTATTTATTACAATGACCCTATTATTTAGAGAAGGTAAGCTTAAATGTTATTATGTCATTTTAAATCCTAGGTATTTCTTCCAAACCTACAGGTTAAAAGCATTAATTACAAATTTTTATTAAAGTTTCAGGCATCCTTTCTACAAAGTGGGTTCCTCGACTAGAAGTAGTTAGATTTCGTAGGGTTAATGTACAAAGGCCAAGAGCACCCCACTATGAAAAAGCCAAATTTCTTGCTTTAATGGAACCGATCTACAAGAAGGATGAATCCGTTTTTCTACCTCCTGCTCTCAAATGTAAAAAATATGAAGAACTCATACACTGGAAGGCTCGACCGGTAAGGGTTCTTACTTAGATAAAAGTAATTTTTTATTTTTAGAACTTAATTTTCAATCATAACTATATTTAGGTATGTAAAATATCTAGATTTTATTAGTGGCTATTATTACTCTGCTCTGAGTCAAATTCTTGAAACTTCATTGATTTTCTACTATTTTTTTAAAATTTACTTTCTACAGGACAACCCATATGAGAGAATCATCGCTAAAGAGCTCTTTCAAAAGTGTGAATCTTCAAAAATGATCTGCTTCGTTCATACCAATCCTATCTCTGGAACCGAAAAATTCCAAGTAATTTTAGCTTTTATAACTTTATTATATGTTGATTAACTTATAGTAATATTAATTTAATTGTTTTAGAAATGCATTTAAGAAAAATCACCTTTTATTCATTAAGGAAGACTTTAAAATGTGAGCTGACACAAATGACTGAACACTAATGTTAATGACCAACATGGTTGACATGCCAAAAAAATATCTGAATCTCTAAGTAAGTCTATAAATACAAAATATATTTACCGTTTCTTCTTCCGGGTTGGACCGTGTCAAGTTGTTGTTATTTGCCGAGCTTTCGCACATCATAGCCGGCATATTCACAAAGAAAAGAGAAAGAAGCCATCACATGATGTGCGAAAGCTCGGCAAATAACAACAACTTGACACGGTCCAACCCGGAAGAAGAAACGGTAAATACATCTGACGACCGTCGAAGCCTACGTGAACAAATACAAAATAGTTTCCCTAGTTTAGGGTAAAATAGTTGCCACTAAAGCGATTTTTATTTGGCAAGGTACCATCACATGCTTGCAAATAACATGCATTACCTTTTTTATNATATAGATATCATGTCATTTAAATTGTGTTTGTTTATATAAAAGGCTGGTAATGATCTCTAAAGTTACTTATAAAAACATGCGTGCATGAAGTGGTTAATGATCTTAAAAAGACAACTGGGGAAGGGCAGATTTTATATATATTTTTATACATTTTTAAATTTTAATGAATTTGCAGTTCTTTTATTTGCAAGGTATTTTATTTATGTTATATTTTAGGCTCGTATTCTTCTTAAACGTGAAAAAATGGATGTTCAAGTTCATTCTAAGCACACGGCAGAGATAGCCTTTAAAGATACTCATTATGAAGCAGTTTTGTCTCTTTTCAATGCCCATAATGCTATTATTTTTTCTGAAGAACCCAATGTTTCGAAACTATTTAAAATACTGAAAAGAATTCCACAGTTTATCTTGATGGGTAAGTTGCCTTCTTCTTATTTGATAATTTCCTAATAACTCATTCACTGCCTCACTACTCATTGATATATTTAGAGGTGGTCAAATTCTGTTTTAGAAGTTATTCCACAAAGTCTCTTCTATAAATCATAATTTACATTATGTTATCTATATGAAAAAAGTTAATCTATTTTTACATGCCAACTACCAGGGGTTCAGACTACTTGGGAAGCACAATACATGGAGGGTTTTGAGCCCAGTAAATTGAGAAGGTTCTTGCATGAAATTTTTTTTGTTTTATTTACAACATAAATATCACTTACACTTTATATACCTTTTTGATTGAAAGTGATGATGGCCGTATCATTAGTAAAGGAAGCATGTAAAGAGTGTATCTACTGTCGGAAAGTTTCACACATACATACCCACCATTATAGAGAATGGCCCTGAGCACATAACTCTGAGGAACTCTTACTTCTACAGGGCAGTAGTTGGGGTAATTTTATCCCTGTCAGACCAATAAAACTCTATTGGATAAATAGGAGCAGATAATTAGATAAAGGGTATTGGGGAGGATACACTTCAGTTTGCACAGAAAGCCCATGTGCAACACATGATCAAAGGCCTGTGATACATCCAGAAATGCACCCATACAATACTCCTTTTTCTTAAAGAATGGTGAGATGTGATCTATAAAGCAAAACATTTACTGAAATATAGAGTAATGAAAGCGGAATCCAAACTTATGATCGGAAATAAGGTTATTGGACTGTAGGATTGGGAACATTCCTTTTGTAGAATTTTCTGATAGGATTGGGAGTAGGCTTACAGATAAGAGGAGGTTTATTTGGTTTGAGAAAGAAGATTATAGTGGAAAATTTCCAAAGTAGTGAGAAGTAAGCAGATTGTAATGTAGAAAGATGTAATATACAGTTAGACATATGTGTGTGTGAGTGCGTGTGGAAGATAAAGACCCACTAAGTTGGTTAGTTCTTCTTTTATGTCATATATTGGTATAGTATGGTGAAGGTTCCTTACAACTACACATAGAGTATGTTCTTCTTACAATTGATTCGTATACAACTGGGGAGGAGGCGGTTCATTTCAAGGCAAAAGGTTTATAAAGTATTATAACACATCAGTAGTGTTTAAGAATCTTCTGTAAAAGAAGATAAGACATTAAAATTTATAACAAAAATAATTTTATTTAAATATACAAAATTTATTATGGACTTAGTCCTATTATTTTGTGAATATGGTTTTAGATAGCGAACTATATCCCTGTACAATACCTTCTGAATCAGAGTATATTTTTATTATTTTTGTATCGGTCTTTTAATTGATACATTTTATTTTACTTGGTCTACTTCCTCATATATCTGTTTACCATTTAGGCAAAAATGTGAGATATTTTTGACTAATATCAAAGGGGGCATGGTTATTCGCTTAGAGGTTTATGAGTTCTCTCTAATCTCTTCATTAGGAAGAACGTTGAAAGGGTTCGGGGTGAAAAATGGTGAGATCTCTATGTGCTGTGTTGTAGTGGTCTGAGTGGTTGTGGACAACCTGGTTTCATAGGGTTAGACAGTAGGTAGAGATGGGTTAACAACTGGTGATGAAGATATACTTGAGATGGAGGTGATTGTATTTCCGCAGTTTTCAGTATTATTATTATTATTTTGACTGGGAGACACACAATTTTTGTTTGGGGGCCCCATTTGTGACCCTCACACTGAATGAGGTGCTCNAAATTTTAATGAATTTGCAGTTCTTTTATTTGCAAGGTATTTTATTTATGTTATATTTTAGGCTCGTATTCTTCTTAAACGTGAAAAAATGGATGTTCAAGTTCATTCTAAGCACACGGCAGAGAAAGCCTTCAAAGATACTCATTATGAAGCAGTTTTGTCTCTTTTCAATGCCCATAATGCTATTATTTTTTCTGAAGAACCCAATGTTTCGAAACTATTTAAAATACTGAAAAGAATTCCACAGTTTATCTTGATGGGTAAGTTGCCTTCTTATTTGATAATTTCCTAATAACTCATTCACTGCCTCACTACTCAATGATATATTTAGAGGTGGTCAAATTCTGTTTTAGAAGTTATTCCACAAAGTCTCTTCTATAAATCATAATTAACATTATGTTATCTATATGAAAAAAGTGATTCTATTTTTACATGCCAACTACCTGGGGTTCAGACCACTTGGGAAGCACAATACATGGAGGGTTTTGAGCCCAGTAAATTGAGAAGGTTCTTGCATGAAATTTTTTTTGTTTTATTTACAACATAAATATCACTTACACTTTATAAACCTTTTTGATTGAAAGTGATGATGGCCGTATCATTAGTAAAGGAAGCATGTAAAGAGTGTATCTACTGTCGGAAAGTTTCACTTTCATAGGGTTAGACAGTAGGTAGAGATGGGGTAACAACTGGTGATGTAGATATACTTGAGATGGAGGTGATTGTATTTCCGCAGTTTTCAGTATTATTATTATTATTTTGACTGAAAGACAAAGATGTAACAGAATTTTTGTTTGGGGGCCCCAATTGTGACCCTCCCACTGTATGAGGTGCTCTACTTTCATGGTTATTTTTTATGATGGTAATCATCACCTATTACATAATTAATAAAAACAGAAAGTAGGAACAGTAATTATAAATATTTACTGCTTCTTATTGCTAAGCTGGGGGGCTGAGGGATATCTTAATCTGCCTAGTAGATTAGTCTAAACAGGCAGATAACAGCCATCTGGCTGGGAGGTAGAGGGGGCTCATATGACCAAGCACGTCTGCCTCTATATCCCTTGCTATTAAAGAAACTGAGATTTCACTCACTTGCTGCATGTTAGTTCCTCAATGAAATTTTCAGAACTTCGTCACATTCCCCAGGCTCGCTAGATCTTCAAATGTGACCAGTTTGATAACAAAAAAATTGCTTATAATCACTACAAGAGAAACACTTACAGAGAGCTAACAATACACGCACCCTCTCTTCAATGGCTGCTTATATAAATAGGGTAAAATAAAAGTGGTACATCACAAAACAGGACATTTGAAGGTAGACTATCTTGAAAGAAACCAACTTTCTGTACACTTTAGAAGGCCTCAGAATAAAATTAAGTATTAATAAGGGGCAAAATTAATTCAGATAGAAAAAAAAAAAGAAGATTAACAACCAAGTCTATTCTTTATCCAGAGACAGACAAAACCTTTTCCTCTACTTCCCATCTGAGATTAGCCATTTTTTTCTGTTAAAAGCTCTAAATTTCATTTCATAGTTGTTAAAGGAAGGTTCATCTCAGGGCAAAAGGTTTATAAAGTATTATAACACATCGTTTATAAAGAAAGACAAAAAACGTCTGTAAACATTACACATTTAGTACAAAAATAATTTTTTTTTTTTTAAACATTTTATGACGTACTAAATTTATCATGGGCTTTGTCTTATTCTTTTGGGAATATGGTATCTTTTAGTTTTACTAAATTCTGGTTCAATTGGTATCTCTAAGCTGTCCATGCTCTCTCATTTAACTGCCAACTGTTTGCTCGAACCATCTAATTTTATGTTCTTAAAAGAAAATTAAACTAATATAAAATAGTTCAATAGAAATGTTGTATGATCAAGTCCATTACTTTTTTTAATTATTACAGAGAGGATGGTTAATAAATTATATTTTTTATTTAATTTTGTTTAATCATATTTTTTCTTATATTATTCCTGTTTACTAATAATTTTATTCTAAGGTTAGATTCTTCTATTTCAAAATTCTAAATGTGCTCAAAACCAAAATTCTTTATTTATTCTGAAATAATATTAGAATAATTACTGAACCACCTTTAAATTATAATTTTCTTCATTTATTAATAATTACATCTCCTTATAACATCAGATAAAATATTTAACTTTATTGATCTTACTTACAAAAACTGGGTGTTCATTTATTTCTCTTTGATTCCTATTTGTTATTCCTTATCCTATAATGAGTTTATGTTCAGTTAGTTTTCTGTAGCAAGAATAGTAAATTTTATTTTTATTTTTTAGCTGGAATAATAGATGGCAAATTCTTGAGTCTGTCTGAATTGAAAAAGTATTCTGATCTCAAGGATATTACAACAGCAAGGGCTCAACTAGTTGGAGTATTGAATTCATGTGCACAGCAGACTGTCAGCCAACTCCTGGCACATCCCCAAAGACTTTTGTACCAACTACACCACCTCGCTAACTCCGATAAAGACAAGCCAGAGAATCCATGATAAATCATTTAACCAAATATTGTCAGTATTTAAACTTAATTTCACACTGAACCGCCAAATAAATAACAATTAATTTAGTTATATTACAAAATATTTGGTCTTCAAAAGATCACAGCTCTGTAATAGACTTTATGTAAATATTTTGTCATATATTTATAATCATTCTTTACTTTTCTGAATAGAATCCTTACTCCTTAGTATTCCTAATTTTAAGTGTAAATTTTGTAAATATACTATTTAATAAATATGAATGAGTCTTATTTTATTTTGGTACTTTCTGTAGTTTTATAAAATGAATAATTTAAGCTCTTTCTTTATCTACTGATTCACTATTTCATATTCTATTAACAGCCCAGAAGGAACAAAAATATTCCTACTTAATAATATGTAGTTTTTGCTTTGCTTTTTTCTTAATCCATTTATTAAAGAGTTGGTTTTATTAAAAAATCATTACAGTAATGTTATATGACTTTTACTTACTCTATTTCTCTTCATGAACTTTCACTTAATTAACAAAATTGCTAAGATTTTCTTGGAAATACACATAAAGGTAAAGAAATACTCATAAAGCTCCCTATATCAGGTTGAATGGTAAATAAATTATTTTATTATCCATTTCCTTAAAAATTCACTGTGGTAATTTTTTACAAAAAACATGGTCAACAATCTACTGATGTTCTTCAACTTATGTTTAGCTTCGCTTATTATATTATTAATATTTATCCTTCCATTGGTCACAACTAAACAACAAAAAAACATGCCTTTTTTTGTTGATTACCATATTTAAATGTGGAAAGGGTCGCTCTCCACTACAGTACTTGTCTACCTGAAGAAGCTGTCTTGAACCACCCACAGTAATTCACCCCTTAACCTCGTTGAGAGCAGATGTAGTACAAGTGTGCCAAATTTTTACATTGCTATCTAGCTTGCCACAATTTTAGGGATAGGAATTTTTAATTTTTGAGCCTTGCACCTTTCCCTAATTCTTATTTATGTCAAGTTACATGACCAAGTTCTCAGATTTTACAAATTTATAAAGGTGTTTCAGATGTGCATAATTTGCACATTGCGACTCAATTCATGAATTAGAAAACTAATCTTCTATTATCATTTTTCTTTACTTTGTTGCTTAGCAAAATGAAAGAAAAGTAGTTTTGCTTGATGAAGGAAAAGGATTTTGAAGAAGTAAAAAAAGTTTGGCAGCTGATGATGATGATCCAGCACAAACTGAAGATATAGAAAAACAAATTGACATAGCTTCAGAAAATGAAATTGAGGGGAAATTGGATGGTACCCTAACTGAACAGGAGTATAAGGATGAAAATAAAAACTTAAATTTATGTGATACTAAATTAGAAAATCGTCTTTTGTTGTTGGAAAATATCAGCAAACCAAATTGACCAGAAGACCACAGTAAATTAATTTAATGGCCCATTTTAATATTTAATGCAATGATGAATTTGGATGGGAAAGGTTGCCACCAACAGAGCGGGTTATTTGACCTGTATTAATTCATTAATCATTTTTCAATTTTCCAGGAGTAGTTCATATTTTAGAAGAGCTTTAGATTTATTCAGAGAAAGTATTGCTTGATCATACTGATTTGTGGTCCATCAGTTAAAACTCCCTAAATTGTTAAAATACCCTAAATTGTATATTTGTAGAAGTGAATATGATTACATTTAAAACAAATTAATTTTTCTGTATATTATAACTTAAGAATTTCAAAATTTTAAAAATAGTTTCTCTGTTATTTGTTCTTCATTAAAAATTGGATATATGAAGAACAGTAAGAAGAAAAGGAGGGTGTTAGTTCTCTCTCTTACTTAGTAAATGAACATTAAAGAGATGTATGTTTCTCTATTTAAGAATAGAGTAGATCGGAAGGAAATAGAGAGAGAAAGTACACCCATATGGGGTGAAGTGTTCCTTCAAATAGTTTAGGAATAGGTGTTCCAGCAAACGGATTAAGAAAATTATTTTTTATGAATAATAGAACATTAACTAATAAATCATTATTTATTATTTAAAAAACAAAAACTTTATTTTTAAAAACCAATTGCCAACTATGTGACACAAAAATAATTCTTTCCGCCCCAAATTTTTGTCCTACTTTGTTAAATTATTGAAAAATTTACTAGATGAGAAAAGAGTTGATTTTTATAATGCCTTCAGTCTAACCAATATTTAGGGTTGAATTTGATAGTCTATAATATAACCTCATTTTCATTACTGCTAAGAAGAAAATAATGTTCAGCCAGACAACATGTATTGTACTGTACAATCAATAAAATCAATAACTCTCAAAACTAGAAAAAAATATTTTTCAAGCACACACAATTTATAATAAATGAACCAGGAAGTTCCATACATTATGGCTTTAAGAAAATTGGACAAAGGCAGTAATTATATAAAATAGAGAATTTTCTGTTTACTGGGGAAGGCAAAGAAAAATTTTAAAATCCATGTGAGGGGGATCAAATAACAGCTGTGACATGTAAGTGGTTAACTTGCTTGAACAATATTTGAAAATTTAAATATTAATTAAATGAGTCTTCGAGTTGATAAATTGTTTCATATGCTAAAAAATTGTTCAGTAAATAATGTACAGTAAACCCCTGTATTAATCTTTACATTTAAAAGTGTTCAGGGAGTCATGCATAGTGATCCCAAATCTATTCTTATGCCTTAATTCTATTAATAGCTTTATCACCTCAACACTCCAATCATATACTTTTTTATTTAATTTCAAGATATAAATCTCCTGCACTTTTATATATATATACCCTTTTTATATGGCCTCATTAGAAGTGCATGATATGATGTGTTTATATATATTATATGCTCAACTAGTTG
>KZ809808.1:44422-56665 GCA_000696205.2 Oncopeltus fasciatus
TAGCTGAAGACTTTTATAGTTGCTTCTTATATAAGCATAACTCATTGAATGTAAAATAATTCTATGAAAGCAATGAAGCTATTTACGTAACATATATTTAAAAAAAAAATGTATAGTTTCTCTTTCTACTTAAAAGAAGCCTAATGTATTTTAAAATCCTATTGGTGTAAAAAAAAAATATTAAGAATAATTTATTGTATGCTAATAAGACATGACCTGTGTTTTAAATCTTAATATTTTATTATAAAATTAGTCTTTCTCTAAGTTAACTTTCTGTAACACCATCCTTCTCTTGGCCATTGTTTTGTCTTTCAAGAATAATCAAATTACTTATTTTAGCCTAGACCTAATGATGGCAGTATTTTTTTTTAAATTTTATTATAGATAATTAATTTAGCTTGCCCACTTTCAGAATGGGTCCTTTAAGTTGTCTGAAGCATATATTTTGTATAAGAAATCTTTAATTAATTAAAAACAAAGTTAATTTAATTTTTTTCATTTTCATGTTGAGTTTTACATACCTTGAAGATTTTTTGCTTAGAATATAATCATTTGTGTTTGGATGAACTTCAGGGATCTTAAACACACAAATACCACCCAATCAGGCTTGTGTTCTTTCTAGTTTTTCCTATTTCCTCCTTATCTTTATACATAGGGAGTTTTTTTTCAGTAGAAGTACTCAAGCCAGTGGTTCAGCAGCATCTTAACTGATTCATGCTGGTTAGGAGCTTTGGATTTAATAGTTACCAAAAAGATTAGTAGTGAACCCAGTCACCCAGCATTTTTTTAAAGTAGTAGCAGATTGCATAAGGAGTGAAATATTAAAGGGAGGTATTCTTCAATATTTTGATATATAAAAAAAAAGACAGAGTTCATTATATTTCAGCTCTTTATTAAAAATATTTTCTTTAAATATTCCTTACTTTCAATAAATTATATTTCTTTATACAGATAAAATACTTTAATATACAGCATATATACATATTATCAACTACTACAACTCGATTTTTAGGTTATGCATTGGAACCTCGAGTCTCCTTAGACTAGAATCACTCAGGCCTTTGTTTCTCTTAATAAACAATAAGCAAATAACTTAATAAATAGTCATTAACAATGTTCACTCTCTACAATAACTCACTATGTAATGGCAAATAGCCATTACTACTAAATTGCTAGAGTAATCTATTTTAATGGCACCTACCCTTCTACTTTGTATAGGACAAGGGCAATGAAAATAACACTTAACTAGAAATTTGAGCAAATTTAAAAAAAGTCTTCACATTAAAATAAATATTTCCATTTGAACATTAGGTGTACTACTGTTTCCTTAATATTAATTATTTGTACTCCCAAGGCAGCTGTATGGTGTGAATTATTGCCAGTCATACTCCTACGATACTTTAGAGTTTCCTTGGGTAATGAAGAGCTTATCAAAGAATAATTTTATGTACAAAATGAAAACTTATTCTAACAGATTCCTTACATTAGAACAAAAGGAGCAGTTTATTATTTTTAATTAAATGGCATTTCTATTAAAAATAGTCCCTGTGAGTTTAGCTCAAGAAAAGAAATGAATTGTTGATTTAAAAATAATTATAAAGCTTCTTTGTTCTAACAAGCTCAGTATAAGTAATAGGCCTAGTAATAAAGATCAAATGGTACAATACATTTCATTCAAGAAACAAAACCAATTTATTCAGTTCATATTATTACAATTTTTCCAGTCATTATTAATAAAAGAAGTTTGTCTTTTTGTAAGATTATTTTTATTAAAAGAAATCAGAAATTTTTTGAAAATACATTACACAGGCCTATTCTAGATTATCATCTGAAGTTTGGTCATGGACTGTCAATTTAACTTCATTAAAGATTAAACCTTACCATTAAGTTTACATTACTGTCATCATTAAAGACTGAAAGACTAGTAATTTTTTATCTTGTTTTATAGTTATTTTTACATAATATACTAATGTTTACACTTTGGGGTTCTCTGCTTGCTATCTATAAAATTAAAAATCATTCAGTCATTCATGTGTCTATGGCTTAAACCAATTTAGTAAATAATAAATTTATCTTTAGTCATAGAGATAAGTTACAATATTAATAATAGTGTCTTGCATGACAACATTAACTATTAATTTATTAGTATTTCCAAAAAGAAAGGACTTTAATGTTTGAAACCACTAAGTACTTTTTCCAAAAAGTGGCCTATTATATAATTTATTGATGAAATGTGATAGGTAAAAAAATAAACACAATAATGTTAAAATATTTTTATTGCTCAACTAGTTTTGCATACATCAACGCCTCTTCAAGAATTTAAACCCCAAAAAATATTAAGAATAAGTTTTGCATACCTTTCATAACAGAAGATTAAAAAGTTAAAATAGTATATTTTAATTTAACCTGCATACTTAAACTCCGGAAAATATATTGATCCATAAACTATTTGAGCAATAAAAGTGTTTTAAAAGTAATTGAGCTTGTATTCCACTTTTTATAACAATAATTTATGTTATACATATGTCCTGAGGTTTTGAATATATCCATTCCTAGATAAATTTAAGGTATTGATTCATATAGCTATTATAATTTTGACTTCTGGATCAAGGGTTAATTTGGCATGAGGAGAAAAAATAACCTCATAGAATCTGTTTAACCTCATAAATAACCTCATAAATCTAAAAACTCAAATTGAACTGCAAAGATTTATGAATATTAAACTAAAACGAAGAAAGATGACTATCCTTTATCTCAACTGCTCAAAAAGTGTTTATTTGTCCTAATTAAACAAGAGCAATATGCAATAAACTATTTTCATTTTATTTTTTAGGCATAACATTTGCGACTGTTTTATGTCATTGAAAGGCATTAGGTTAATAAATAAGCACAATCATTTAGAAAATACAAAGTTTTAACTGAACAAAGAGTTAATTTATAATGAAAGTCATCAACATGTTGCTATAAATTAATTTCAAACTTAATTGGAGTAAGGGATGTGATTTTTTGTTATAAGTGTAATATTAAAGCCAATTTATCTTTCGACCAATTTTGTACATATTTCCTTAGAGTATGAAGTAAATGGGATTAATTTTACACAAAGTGGTCAGATANTATGAGTAGGCTTAGCATAACCATACTGCTAATACTGATTAGGTTTAAGCACATTCTGTCAGTTAATTGTGGGTATTCTAATTCATCACAGGTATTTATCCTGAAACTTTGAGAGTTAGAACATATGTTTAGGATATTAACATTTATGAATAAGTGTAAAACTCTCCTCTGGCTTCTTTTTTTTCATACACATTCTCATGAAGATTATTTCCAAATTGTAATAATGGGGTTTAGTCACAGGAATGTCATACTTAGTGCAATAATAGGAAAGGTGATTCTATAGGTGTTAAAATTACTTTCCATCAGTTAATGTAACTATTTTTATTCAATAAATAAGTTTGAAATATTTTACTAAATCATATTTTATTGAAAAATATACTATTAAGATGGTTAACAATAAAAGTCACATCATTTTCTGTTGTGTGACTTTTTTCTATAACAAAAATTAAAATATGAGGAGAGGTTAGTAATGGATTTGGTCTTGACTGCTGAAGAAATAAAACTGATTTTTTAACAAAAGTTTTTTTTATATTTTAGCCAAAATATTTGCAATGCCACTATATGTGCACTCTGATCCTATGATCTGACAAATTTAGAGATCATTTCTTAATGAGTCCATTAAGTCCCACCTTTCTTGGATGTTATAACATGTCAGGAATAAGTAGGTGTTATATCAAGGTTGCTACAGCAAGGGATTAGATATTATATCACAGGATTAGATGTTATAACAATGGATCATTAATGCCAAAATCCTATCGCAACTTTTTATGAATGAGTT
This sequence comes from Oncopeltus fasciatus, assembly GCA_000696205.2. Lineage (NCBI taxonomy): Eukaryota > Metazoa > Arthropoda > Insecta > Hemiptera > Lygaeidae > Oncopeltus > Oncopeltus fasciatus. The sequence continues at coordinate 48,315 of KZ809808.1, forward strand.
GGCACCACCACTGAATAATGCATCAAATATTTTTATCCCTTTTGGTCAAATACACAGGCGGGGGAAAAAAAAAGGCTTAACAGAGCTATTGACCCCACTTCCAACATTAAACAATTTATCTCTCAGGTGGTTAAGGTACAGGATTCCTGAGCCAAAGGTCTCAGGTTCAATGCTCACAGTGATGTACTTATGTGCAAAAGTACATCTTTTACAAGTTGAATACAATTCATAGTTCATTTATTTCATGAGATCTTATCTGCAAATTACTGATTTCTTTTCTTATTACTTTTTTTTTTTTTTTTTTTTTTTTTTTTAATTTTACCTCAAACAAATGGTAACTAACACCAATAATTCATACTTTTCTTTTATACAGTGCCTTAAATTTTATCTCATTATCTTACTTTTTGGCTTGAATGCACCCACTTAAATGTTTTCTGTGATACCATTGCGAAAACATTAAGAAAATGGATGACATCAGAATACTATATCTAAACCATCTAATGGCTGGCAAGGTAGTGCTTGACAGGCCAAAGACTGAGAGAGGTAAGGGCTTCTGCAGCATCTAGCTCCTCCCTGTCTCGCCTCCACCTCAAATCAGCTGTGGAGTTGTGCCTCTGTTCAAGACTTGAGTAGCGAATTTCTGGTGTGCTATATCGAGCAGTGGACTCAAGCCACCTTGATAGTAGAGTGGGTCGCTCTGTATAGCAGTGCTCTCTTTCTATTGTCTCCTCTTCCACTTCATAATTAGTATCCGAATCTGTAAGAATCAAAGATTTCTTGTTGAATTACATTTATGTAAAGTTAAATATTTTGATTAACTTTTTCATTATTTAAAATTATTAAATAGCTAAATATAATAAACCAATTTTTCTACTTTTAATGTAAACATATTTATATTTATCCTTTATCAGAGCCGATGACCTCAGCAGCCAACGGGCAGAATATAAAAATTAAAAAAATTTATCCTTTATCATGGCCAATCAGAAACTCATTTACACCAGTCAGTATGAATATGCAGATATTCCTTGCAGTCATCATCCCAAAAATATTGTAATTTTATAAACTAATAGTAATTAACTATATTGTAATAAACTAATCATTATTAAAACTATAAACAGCTACCTGCAGAGAAAGCAGTTTCTTCCCAAATGCTATCATCAGATGAAATACTGAACTGCTCAACATTTCCTTTTGCTTGGTTGTTATAGCCTTTAATAAGCCGCCCCCAACTCCCTTCCTTATTTCTACAGGAATTCTTTAGCTTCCGCCTCCAGTTTGCAAACCAGTTGCAAATCTGTAATTAATAAACTGAGTTTAAAAAATGCTATTGCCTTAATTAAGGCAGTTTACATTGTTAAAGTAGGATTTTTCATGATCAACCTCATAATCTTTCTCATTTCTTATCATTTATTATTTTTATGAAATCATTTTGACTTTTATTAGTTAATTTATTTCCCCCAACTACATTAATTTATAATTTTAGGAAATATTTCAAATATATAAAATCCTGCAAAGCGAAGTACTTCTCAATAAGGTATTTTACAAAACCTAAAATTTGTTTAGACAATAAAGTCTTTCAAGAGATGCTTGATTTTATTTTATTTTATTTAGGAACAGGCAATCTAGCTTTAAATTAAATTAGGTCATTCTTTTTCAGGTTTTTATACAAAATATGACAAAGGAAATTAAATCTTAGCTCAAATTTTATTTATTATTTTTTTTAAATATAAAGGAAAGATATGATTAACATTATTTCTGCATAAAAATGAACAATATTATTCTAAAATATTTTCATTGGAGAATATCTTGTTTGCTTTTTTTACCGATAAATGGAAATTGGTTAAAAAATTATAATTTTCTTTACTGTGGAAGGATATTTCATTATTATGTCTAATTACATAATTATTATGTCTGTATGAATTGCAGACTGGAAGAATAGTGTATAACATAATTAAGCTCTTTTAATATATTAACTGGATGATAAAGAAAAAACTGTCACACAAGAGCTGGATAATCTAAAAAAAAATGTCTTATGCTTCATTGAAGCATGTGTAAATTTGCTTCATAAAGAAAAATAAGAGTAAATAAAAAAAATTAATATACTAGCCGGAGAGAATAATCCACATAAAAGGTATGACCTTTAAGCTGGCCAAGAAGGAAGAGTGGGGAATCATTTATCCAATCATAGTTACATTTGTAAATATCTACTTTGACAAGTAGATATACTTTTATATATAATATTATAGAAAATAAATGTTTAACAATTAATATTTCATTCATTAATCTATTATGTTCTATAAACTTTTTCATAACTCAAATAACAATGAATATATTACAATTATCAATTTAGTTCCCCCTCTAAACCACTCCTTTCTTGATCTGATTTGAACAAAAAAGTAAATTTCTATGAGGGTTTGACATTATAAACCTAAATACTGAATTAGGTTTATGTATTTAAAAATAAGAGGGCCTGCTCTACACTTGAAATTCCTGCATGTAAATCTTAAATATCATTCATTATTTGCATTTTTTTTTAAAAATGCTCGAAAATAAAAATGATAAAAAAATATATTACACACACCCCCTAAAAACCCACATTCCCCCCAAAACAGATCACAAAAAAAAAAAAACACACAAAAAAGGAGGTGTGTCTTCTATCCAAGGAATAGTAAATAACAGTAGAAACATTGAGCTTTACAAAGAAACTGCGTCTGGCAATTACCAGGTTATCAATTGATAACCCGCCTAAATATTCAAAAGAATATACAATGGTTTCATAATTTGACAGAGAATCATATTTATTAATTAGTAATTTAAGAAGAAATCATTTAATTGATGCTATATTGAAGTGCTAATTATTAATTCACAGAGTTTAAGACATTTGTCTAAATGTGAGATTTAACTGTTCATGATCTCAAATAATTTAATGGCACATAGAATCTGTTTAGTTTTTACATGTAATATGTTTCTTTCTTGTCTGATTAATAGAGGTGATTGAGCAATCCCTTTTACGATTTTTATATAATTGCATAAATGACAGGGTCAATCCTAAATTATGCCGATGTCATGATATTATCCTAAATTGTGGGGCAGGGTGGTCTGGTTGTTAAGGTACTGGACTTCTGAGCCAAAGGTCTCAGGTTCAATGCTCACAGTGCAATGTTAGTTTTGTCTACCTCTGCTTTTGTTTGTAATGATTCCTGGTGCGAATTGGGAACCATTCTGCATTGAATAGGAGAAAATGGTGTGCTGACCAACATCTCTAGTGTGCCGTGGGTCAAGAATAAATTCATCCTTAATATGTACTTCCACCTTGGGCCAATACCCCTGTTACTGGACAGGTTTTAATAATACTAATTATTGTAATCAATACTATTAGAGATTACTTTATGCTTGATATTGTCCCCAAACTATTTCTAATTTTATATTATTTAAAAAAATCAGTTTGATTTAATCTCTTACTTGGGTATAAGTTAATCCAGTTTTAAATGCAAGCTCTTTTTTTTCAGTCCTGTTGGGGTATGGATTTTTTCTTCTCCTCACTAGCCATGCCTTCAAGAATTTCTTTATTTCTGGGGTAAAAAGTCTCTTTGTTTGGTGTGAATCCTGGAACACACGCCTGATCCTATATTAGAAATGTAATAAGAATAAATCAAACATTGTTATCTATTAATAATTATAAAGTACAAAGAAAAGGCTGTCATTTCTTTTGTTCTTGCTTCTTTGGAGCCAAAAATTAGTTTTGATATAATTTCAAACAGAAAATTCCTGAATGTATCTTTTTTTATATAATTTGATATATATTAAATTAAAAAAAGAATATTTTACAGTAACATTCTGATGAATCATATTGAAATATGATTTCAACAAGGAAATGAAAATCTGCTAGTCTTCGCACTAAAAAATAGAAGCTTAATCAACTTGAAAAAATTTTTTTTCTTTAACCCCCTCCATTTGGAGAGTAATGTATTCCCTAATAATGTGTAGCTTTGTTAGACAAAAATGAAATGCAGAAAATAAAAATGAGATGCTCAAAATAATGCATTGATACAACTCATGTGAACAATGATATGCATTGGAATTTCTTCATTACAGAAGACAGACTTCCCCTCCTTCAGATTTATATTACAGGTTTGAAGTATGAAAATTCATTTTGAGCCACAGTTATAAAATACATATTTATATTTTTTCCCCTTCATTTCAAAAGTTTATTTGTCAGGAAAAAATAAAGAATTATTCAAACTTCATTACAAATGTACCTGGCATTTCTACTATGGCCTTTCTGCATAATTTATGAAATGTATAAATATTTTTCTAAATGCGCAAAAAGGAAGTCTCAACACCAAAAGTTCAAGAAGTTTTTAAGAGTATGATAAGTTAAAAAGAAATGATTTGGAGAATTTCCTTAATAAAAGTTTTTAGAAGTTAAAACCAAGCAATAAGCAAATGAAAGGCTGGAGGGTTTAAGGGTTTGGTTCTGGATAATAAATGAATAAAGACAATGGCAAATGCATATTGCTTTGAAAAGTCAGCTAGACAGGTACTCTTTTAATTTATTAATGACTTATTAATAGTATACCTGTAGGAATTGAATAATAAGAGTATACATATACCTAAATACATGAGTGCACAGGCACTCACTCTATTATTTTTGTGAAATTATTAATAAAGTTCATATTCAACTTCAAAATATAATAAATGCAACAATTAAAATATCTTGAGGCTAAGATTATCTCTTATATTAAAGACAATGTTTATCCAATTATTTTTATTTATGACCAAAGGGTATCAAATAGTCCCCATTGGAAGACTTCTAAATTTATTAAAGGATGGGGGGAAAACCTACTATGGCAGGAATTAAATTCCAAGTATATTGTTAGGGAAAGTTTAACAGATATTATACTTTTTCAAAAATATTTTTTTCTTTTACCTAAAAAATTTTGGGTTCAAGCAAACAGTGCATGTTAAACATTAAATGCTAATGAAACATTAGGAATAAGACATTTATAAATTTATGAGCCCTCCTGCTGTTGATGGGTTTATTTAGAAAAATATTTCATAAAAGGCCAATAAAACTTCAATGTAGGTGTAGTTTTAATTGAATTTAACTTTTGTCATAAAGAGTAAAGCATATTTTAGTTGAGTCAGAGTAAATAGAGTGAGATATCAGATTATTTTGGCTATAAACGCACATAACATAGTATGTTATTCTCAATATTATCTGAAATATCTGGTTGACATTGACTAAGAAATACCCACACCACATCTTCGATATTTTTAATTTTTTAACAGATCCTTGCTGATAAATTTGTTAAGATTCTTTTAAAAGGATAACTCAAATTAATTTTTATCATGGTAAACTAATTAAGCAGTTTACTTGTGTAAATAAATATAACAATATATCAAAATATATTCCTGTATAAAATCAATTAGAATTATACTGGATGACAAGCTGTTCCTTTTACACATAAAAAAGATTCCTGTGATTTTACTAAGAATTGTGACTGCTAAATTATTAAGATGAGTTGGATTGTAATCCCAAGATTGATTTCATCTTTTCAGAATTCAATTAAGCATAGAATTATCTAAATCCATGCAAGAAATTTGATTACTTTGTATGTTTCTGTGAACTTACAAACTAGTTTCTCCTAACCTACAATAGATTTTGAATTTTATTTAACTATACAAAAATTAATAATTTTACCTGTATACATTTTTAGAGGTGTACTTTTTTTTAAACTAAGTAAAATTATAATGAAATCAAGACCACATGATACCATACCATATGACATAATTAACCTGGAAGTGATATCCAAATAAAAGTTAAAATTCAAAGTTGGTATGTATGTATACTTTTCAGGTGTATTTAGAGACTTGTGGGATCTTCAGCCACTTTGAAGAAGGTATTTGCAAAGCAAAGTCAATAACTAAATTTGCTTTCTTTAAGTATTTAATTAAATGTCTGCAATTCAAAATTAATTGTATAAAATCTATTACTATTTAAATAATAAAATGCTTCTTTACACTTACTTGTATTTTCTAGATCGAAGGGTCCTGGCTGGTCTCTGTTCACCTCCCTGCCACCCGCCTCCCATGTCTTTTAGAGGTCTATCCTGTAGATATTTTTAATTCACATTATCTCCTTTTTATTAAGTAATAATGTAACCAAATTACCTAAATATTACCAATTTTTTATTCAATGAAATAAATTAATCTTTTAAACTTAAAAATAAATACAATATCCCATTATCACAGCCTTAAGTGTAAATAATCAAATGTTTAATCAGAGTTGCAAAGGAATTGCCAGTGTTTAATCAGAGTTGCAAAGGAATTGCCAGTCAAAAAAAGAGGGATATTAATTTTTCCATCATTAAGTGCTGACAGGTGTGATAGTTTAGAATTCTCAGTAAAATCTTTGGGACACACTAGAATGTTTTACTAAAAGTAAGTAAGAACATAAATGAGTTCAGAAATAAGGGAATTTAGTTGAGCCTGAATTTGTTTGGGTGTGGCTTCGACAGTCTGGTGGGGCTGTTTCTGAAAATGTAATATTATTGTATTATTACTTTTTTTTTTCTGCGCGTCGACTACTGACGTCATTGGATCGGTTATTATTATATTATTAGTCCTCATAATAATAATACAATTCTCCTGAATTGTAAATACTACTTCAAAGTAAGAACTTGTAATTTTAAAAATAAAATTATTCTAAACTTTAGTATTTGGAATCATGAAATCTAAATAAACAATATTTAACTCTAACATTAAGAGCATAGTCTAGCAGTTTTTCTTATTAAATGATACTGAATGTCAGCCAATAAATTCATAAACATTTTGATGAAAGATTTAGCTGCATGAAAATAAAGAGTACTGTTTACTAAAGAGTGCTTTTCTTCATGTGCAATATCTCATCTTCTTATGAATTGGGATACAATCTGTAAGGCTTAATTAACTTAAGAGAATAAGCCCTAAATTTTATCATTATCCTCTGAGATGAGGATGCATACTAAGAATTAATTTGGTTATTTTATTGTAACTGTCTGATTCGTGGAAAGATAGGATTCTTCCCCTGAAAAATTTAAGTTAAAACTTTTAATGATCAAAAGATTTCTGGCATTCTAAAATTTGAAAATTAGGATTATTTGTGGTTTTTGCTAAAGGGAAATTAATATTAGATACTAATAGGGATGTGACCCTCCTTTGCGTTTTATTTACCAAAAGCAATAGAGATGAGGTGATGATGGAACCATAAGTAATATGACCTAGAAGAAAGATAAAAAAAGGTGTGGCTCAAATGTATTCCTTATTTCATTTGAAGCAGGTTATTTTGGCCGAACTGATCCATTAAGAACTTTGAAAGTCCTCCTACATATTTACTAATATAATTTCTCAAGGAAATTAATCTATTCACATCGATACCATGACATGATTTTAGGTTCTTCAAAGAATTAACACACATTTAGAGAAGCTAAAAAACCTTCACATAGAATCTGCCTAATCTAAGCTGATTCCAGTAAATAAGAATATATATATATAAGAGTAATCATCTTCATCTATACCCCCTTTCCCACATCTGATTCCAACCAAAAATGAATTATTTTATGGATTTTCAATTAAAAGCCTATTTTCAATAGATGTTGGCCTAAAAATATGAGCGTCCATTCAACACTCACAAATAAATCCTTAAAAATATTTCTTAACTTTAATTTTGATAAAAAATGTTTTGTAATTAAATTTTACATCCTCTACCTTCAATGACAAATTTCAGCCTTTAATTAAATACCGATTTGCTAGAGCATATACAGACTTATATATGCATCTATATAATCATATTTTTAGCATACCCAATATAGAATCGATGAAATTGAAAAACTGATCCACTGAAATATAAAAAAAACTCTCATCATGGTTCCAATATGAATGGATTGATTTTCCTAAGCTGCTAATATGGTGTTTAAAAATTGCATGTGTGTGCGTGTTCGTTTGTGTTATGTTATATTTTGTTGTACTGCAATGTATACAAAGTTCAGGTAAAAGAATGAATTATTATAACAAAATGCAAATGTTGATGGTGGAAAAACATTTTCCATGAAAACTACCAGGAGATAACTTAATTATTTAGATGAATATTGTGGCACTCACAGTGCTAAGACTAATATATAGACTAATATAAAAGTCGACAAGTAGAATATATTTCTGAGTGAAGTACTGATTTATATGAAATTTACTGTTTTTAAAGTAAAAGTGAGAAAATGAAAATAATTATGACATTTCATTCCTAAAAGTTCCTGATTATTTCAGTTTTATGACTGAGGACGCTATTTATATAACAATAATAAATTTATATTATA
>KZ809809.1:20591-37960 GCA_000696205.2 Oncopeltus fasciatus
ATATAACATTAAGACTAAGGGATTAAAATATAAAAATTTTCTCTTTTTTCTTTTTTTTGTCAAAATATTTTCATCTTTAAAGGAATTCTGCACAACATAAATTTCTCAACTATAAAAGTACCTTACTAAAGCTTACGATAAAATCTCCTCTCTTTGCCTGTTAAATATGCATGTGATTTTTTTTTCTCTTTTTTATGTGCTTTTCTACTTTTCTGCTGTATATAAACAAGGCGTGACCACAGTTTTTATAGCATTCAATAATTAGAAAAATATTACACGAATCCATTCGCAACAACCTCTAGCAAGGTAAGGGACACTCTTAAAAGATATCTATGCTTGATGGAATTGCAATAAGCGAGCTTTGAACACACTTTCTCATCAAACCCACATGTTTAACGAGAAAGTGTGTTAATTCTTAGTTCAATAAACTAAGATAATAATAAATATCTTCCTGGCGTTAATGACCAAAGGTTGATACGCCATTAAAAAAGAAAAAAAAAACTAAGAATACTTAAAAGGTTGATGTTGTTACTGACTATCGTAATTGATGTTCTTCATCATGGTGTACAAAATAAATAAAAATTAAATACCGAAACCTCTACTGCAGGTAAATGAACTTCCCTCAAAAGAGTCAAAATGATTTGTTGCTTAGCAAGTGCTGCTACCTGTACGTTAACTCCAAAACTACCAGCAATACAAATTACCTATGCACTTTGCCCGTTTATTTTTTTGTCAATACATAGAAACTTTCTAAATATTAATTTTATCCCACGTAAATTTTAACAAGACTACCGAGGTAGCGTAAATGGTAACGCACCTACCCGGAAAGCTGGAGCTCCAGATTCGAGTCCTGGCTGGGACAGTTAGATTTTTTATTCTGTTCCCTTTCACTAAAGAAAAAAAAAAAAAAAGAAACTTTCTGTCTTCCTCATTTTGGTTTTCTTCTGATATTTAACAAATGCACACTATCACTTAATGATGAGGATAAGATAGTGTGCCAAAGAGGCCTCTGAAGGAAGATGTAGGTCGAAACGTTCATGTGTACTCCCACAGTATTCATCATCTCTCTTCATCAGCATCCCCTTACATTCTACAATCTGCTTATCTCTTTTCCAAATTTAATTTACTTGACTTAAGTCAATTTTTAAATCTCTTTTTGGAAGGGAGTCAAGTAACCCCCTTGAATATCTTTCTAAGACTTAGGTAAGTCGCCACCCTTAAACGTTCCATTTGACTCTTTAATGATAACACCCATTTATTTAATAACTAAAAGCAATTTTATAAAATTCATAAAGTAAAACAATAAATGTAGTTTACTGTTCAAAAAATTAATATTAACTGTACTAGTAACCCCCTATCCTACTTCTTCAATTACTCTATATAACTCTTAAAATATGTCATTTATGAATATGCAAACCGTGTTGAGTTTATGAACTCTGCTAAATAAAATGGCTGCTACATTGAAAATCCTTTTTTTACTCACATTTGTAGTTTCAGGGACTTTTTCTTCCTTCTAGGCTACAAAGTTAAAAATTTGCTGTTCATGTAAACCCAGAATCCCATATATTTAATTTTGCTGCATAACTGCTGAAATATTTCTCTTTTAAACATATATATTCACACACACACACACACACACACACACACACATATACACAGATAATTTATGTGAAATGAGTACCAAGTGTTATCAACCTACAAATATTGTTGCAGATTATGTTTTAGAAAATTGTATTTAATCAAAATTTTTTAAAATAAATTTTCAAAATTTGTCTACCTCTAAACATTCCTTTTCCCAACGGGAGATTGCAGCAATAAATGAACTCATTCCGTGGTTTGCAAATATATCATTAATACTCTATACTTATTTAATAAAGTGGGCCCTAGAGCATATATATTAGAAAATTAATATATCGCAAGTGGAAGTTTACAACAGAAGTGAAGTGAATTTTAGAGGTGCAGATGTGCTATTTTGTATACCTCCTTACCAAATGTGGGATTGCTTTAAGAAATCAACGATAGAGGTCGTTATTATATGTTTACCTATGGAGTTCATACATTACTGTAGCCCATTACACACCAATCCAGACCATTAATTTTTGTAACCTAGTACTTTAAATGGAATCTCATCATGGTTATTTAGGTTATACTACTCTTGGTTACTCAGTCCCTAAATTAGGTCTCAGTTTCTTCTGCCCAAAGTCAAATAATGCTTCTTGCTTCACTTTTGACTTTAAACTTTTGAAGTATAAAGTGAAGCAAGGACTGATATTTAAAATATATTTATATTTTAAATATANTTGATAAACATGATCAGCTATATAAGTAGGAAGGAAAGTGTACCCTTCTGGAGTACTTAACCCGTGTTGAGCCCTTTCCTGGCTATTTATTCATTTTCCACCAAAGACTATATAAATATATGACCTAGAAGTTAATTTAATTATTTTTAAATTCATTTGGCATATAATTCAATTTTTTAAATTTCCTTTCCAAGGACACTGAAGAGAATTTTATGACACTGAAGAGACCAATGCTTCTGAAGACCCTAACGCTCATTTTAACAATGCTAAAATTTCAAGGTTTTATTAAGGATCATAGCAATGGAAGAATTCTACTTATAGATTTTTGCTACTTTTGAATTTTTTAAATGTAATTTTGCATATAAATAAGTTTTTTTTATACTTTTTTAGACAAAATTCTTTCCCCATTAAATTTCTTAAAATTTGTTGGTCGCACTTTGATATTTCCTATATATATATTAATGAGTACAATATTTTTTCACCCCTTGAAATTTTAGTTAATCAATTTCATATACTTTTATTCTGAAGTAGTTGAATTACTTGCAACCTTGTCTTGAATGCTCTTGAACTCCTTGTACCTTTATCAGTAGCGCAAGGTTCAAGTACACAGATATGGCAAGTTGATTGGAAGAGTAGCAGGTCCTTGCTACTTCTGAACGAGTAGGAAGTGTATTTGTATTTGTTTAAGCTTTTTTTTTATTTCACAAAGTGCATTTTTCCACTCTCAACCAGCTACTCATCTGTTTGATTTCTGGGGAAGGTTATCGCTTTGTGAAAGTTTGAATCTATTCAACCCTTACCCAAAGACAAACACAATTAGGATGAATCGGCATACAAGGAGGGTGATGGGAACAATTAAAAAGTTTAAAAGCAGTGATGGAAGAAAATGCGAAGAAGGAGTCTTGGATTTTGATGATAAAATTTGGTCAATTACAAGACCAAGGTTTTTAGCTATTGGTCAGAATTGATTAGGAGGGCCTGTAGAAAATGTGCTAATATGTTCTATAAACCAGTAATTATTAAATTACTGTATTCAAAATGATGGTGGTTATCACACAGGATGTAGGATGTGGTAGTTGGACACAGGAGTAAAAAATACTAGATGCCGAAGTTTCAGAATATTTAATTTCTTCTTCAGGCACTACATCACAACAACAACAATGACATAGATAAAAAAAAAAGGTCAGTCATTTGGTATTTATTTGAAGTAAGACTCTTCTAATACTGCAACTTCCAACAGTCAGTGGCTCATTTTTATTGTTGACTATTAGTATTTAGAAATTACTAATTAATGTGTGAGGTATTTGAAAAATTTATATATTCATATAATGTCTAGAAATTTTGATGGGACTAGCTGATGAGTTTGAGATTCTGTCTCAAAAGATTCTTTCTTTAAAGTTCAGAACAGAAGTAAGTAATAAAACAAGAACTTTTCTAATGATTACTTATACACTCAATTTACCCTAATTTTACTAATATTATTATANTCTGCCAACGTTTCGGCTTACATTGTAAGCCATCTTCAGGGCTATCATGAAGAAGAGAGAGGATGTCCTGTCTGTAATTTCACATTTCCATGAGCTATTACTTAACTGTAAAGCCTACACTTTTTTGTTTATTTATGAGCTATTACTTTACTGTGTATAAGTCATGCAATTTATCACCCTGTCTAAACATCTATCACTTTAGACTAGTTCTTAATAAAATTCTCAATCGGCGATATGGACTTTTATACAGACTCATGAATAAGAACTCCAATCTTATGAAAGAAAACAAACTGACTCTCTACAAAACCTATATATATATATAAAACTGAAGATCCATTGAAATTAAAAGTCCTATCATGGTACCAGCTTGAACAGCCTGTTGTCTTTATGGAAAATCTGTTAAAAGAAATTAATATATCTGAATTATAATTTTTTTGATTTCTCTAAACCTGTCACCCTCTTATTACTCATCAGATTCATCTGGCTAGCATACATCCCATGTTTTATTAAAATGGATATAATTGATAGAAATGATGAATTACATCTATAAGCGAAAGAGAACAATGAACGTTAAAGGAAAGACCATTAAACCTAATTCTATGCTAATGGGAAAGGAAAAGAGGTATGCTAATTATAATAATTATTTATTTATAGTTATATTCATTCATTCATTCATTCACCATAGTTATATTAATTTCATCATAGTTATATCAATAAATATCTTCCTTAAAAGTGTTATAATAAAAGTTTTATAGAACATAAATTTTAGACAATTCGATTCTGCATCAATTATATCCTGTTATTTTTAATTTTTCATTATTAAAATGTAAATGAAGGTATATGTATTCATTTAATTACATTTATAATTTCTAACAGAACACTAATATTTAGCTTCTCAAACTATGTAGGGTCGTTGATCTGTTAGAATACTTCAAAAGTTAAGCTACTTTTCCAACTTGAATAGCTTGTTTCCCGAAGGGAAATTTACAGGTTTTATGGTATATTCTTAGAAGATGAATAGATCAGCTTTGAATAGGTGGCCATCTCATTGCTTAACTCAATATTGAATTGATAGCCAACCATCTTGAGTAGTTAAAGAATAACTATTACAAGTTCTAAAGTTAACAGGATAGCGGTCAAAGTCAGATGTTTGCTTGGCTAACGATTTCAGAAGAGATTATGGATCTATAAAATAGATGAAAGAGAAATGTTAAGCGTTTTATTATAGAATTTAATATTTGTTGATAAGGATTAAGGTATAGTTAAGAGGCTTGTTTTCATATGTTATAAATATTAATTCACAACATTAAAATATTAAATCATAATAAAACAATTAATAAGAAGGAATAGAATAAAAAATTATTCTCTCATTAATTGTTTAAAATTTACGTGGGATAAAATACCACAACCAAATAAAATATTTATTAATTCATAATGTTTTAGGCAATAAGTTATTATTGAAAAAAAAAGAAGAGGCGAGTTAAATACCCTTGTGAAAACTTTTAAGAAAAAAAATATTGAAGTTGAACAAATTTTTATTCAATGTTTTGAATTCAAACACAATTGTATTAACATAAAATAATATTTAATACACACAGACAATTTCAAGTCCGATATTTCTCATATAGGTGCCTCAAAGGAATATCTCCATGTGAAATGAACATTTTTATATAGAATTACGTGAAACAGGTGAAATTTTTCTTTAAATGAATGATAAGCATAATTCTGGTGCTATGGTTATTAATTAAGATTTACGAATTATTAAAGGGTGTAGGGTACCACACAGCTCATTAATTTGGTCTAAGCACCAAAAGAGGTCCCAATAGTAACTGGGATATGGAGAAGACCAATCACAATGAAAGAACAAGTTTAAATATTAGACCTATTTTCTTCCATAGATCACATTGGCAGTCAAGGCTGAGGGGGGTGCGTTGATAAACATGATCAGCTATATAAGTAGGAAGGAAAGTGTACCCTTCTGGAGAACTTAACCCGTGTTGAGCCCTTTCCTGGCTATTTATTCATTTTCCACCAAAGACTATATAAATATATGACCTAGAAGTTAATTTAATTATTTTTAAATTCATTTGGCATATAATTCAATTTTTTAAATTTCCTTTCCAAGGACACTGAAGAGAATTTTATGACACTGAAGAGACCAATGCTTCTGAAGACCCTAACGCTCATTTTAACAATGCTAAAATTTCAAGGTTTTATTAAGGATCATAGCAATGGAAGAATTCTACTTATAGATTTTTGCTACTTTTGAATTTTTTAAATGTAATTTTGCATATAAATAAGTTTTTTTTATACTTTTTTAGACAAAATTCTTTCCCCATTAAATTTCTTAAAATTTGTTGGTCGCACTTTGATATTTCCTTATAAAAAAAAATTATTTTTTTTTACATTATGCACTAATCCCCTTAATTAATAACTTAATATTTAATAGACTTAAAGAATAATTTTAATATTCTCTGGTCATAGTATTGATAAACTCCCATTTAATAAATTATCATTAATATCAAAATGTCCAGCAAGTGTTTCGCCCCATAGACTACATTTCCTCTTCCCTTGAGCACAAAGAGTACTGCCCAGGAGCTTTTTTGGATGTTTCCCAAGCATTTGATAGAGCCTGGCACAGTGGTCTCCTGTTGAAACTGAAATCCATACTTCCAAATAACACGTACCTTATCCTTAAGTCGTACATATCCAACCGTTTCTTTAGGGTTCGGCAAGGATTAGATTACTCCAATTTCTACCAAGTGGAAGCAGGAGTTCCTCAAAGTATTGTGCTTGGACCTATCCTATTTATCCTGTACACTGCTGACATACCTTAGCTCTATTTGCGGACGACAAAGCTATCCTATCCTCCCATCCCGATCCTAAAACTGCTTCTAAAAACCTACAAGATCACCTCGAAAAAATCAAACAATGGTGTGGCAAATGGAGAATAAAAATCACTGAGGAAAAATGTGTTCAAGTTAGTTTCCAACTGCGGAAAAAAGACTTCCTTGAAATTGTGAAATATAACAATATCCCTTTACCACATTCAAATTCTGTTCATTACCTTGGGTTCCATCTTGACTCACGACTTACATGGGGAGAACATACTAAAATTAAAAGATAAGAACTCAATCGGCGATGTGGACTTCTATACAGTCTCATGAATAAGAAATCCAATCTTACAATAGAAAACAAACTGACTCTCTACAAAACCTTATTACCACCAATCTGGACTTACGGAGAAGAAATCTGGGGTGACCCCAAGCCTTCCCACATCCAAAGAATCCAGACTTTTCAATCCAAAACCCTGAGAATAATTGCAAATGCTCCTTATTACATATCAAATTCATCGCTTCACCACGATCTTAATATCCCTTTTGTTCAAGACTTCATTTTTTCCCGCTTCACCCTTTTCCACAGTAAAATGCCCCACCATCCTAATCCACTAGCTCAGACCATGTCTTCCAACTCCAACCACTACTACCCTCCCCGTAGACTCAAACGAAGATGGCCCCGTGACCTCCTAGGGACATAATCTGTAAATAATTTAAAAGTCATTGGTCACCTTCTCTCCTCATGTGATTGACATTGAATGTCTTATTTTTGTTAATTCATTGTGGTGATCAAATTACAAAATGTTTTTATTTAACAGAATGTAATAAATAAATAAAAGTTTAATAATAAAAAAATTTAATGTTTTCCCCTTCAGCAATCTTTAGTTCTAAAATAAAAGGTCAACCAAAATCACTATATTAAACTATCCAATCACTTCCAACAAATTTTAAAATATAATCATTAAAATATAATAAACATAATCATAAAATTTAATCAAATAAAAATTTCTGACATTCATTAAAATGATTTATTCCATTTATTCCCAACATCAGAAAACAAAAAATTAGCCAGTGTTTTCCCAGTTCTGAATTTTGTTTATTCATCTTTATTTTCTATAATTTCTAAAACAGTGAAAGCAAATCTGGTAGTTAAACTTTTCATTTTTTTTTTTTTTAATGAATTTTTTAATGTCTTGTAAGCAGGAGGGAAGAAGAGGGAGATCAAAGTTTATGATCTTAATATTTTCAACAGTATAGTTATGAAAAAATGTATTAAAACATTGTATTTTTATAAATCAAAATTTAATTGCAATTTTATAACAATTTTCTTGTAAAATTAAAGAAAAAAAACTAATATGAAGAACAATATTGAAAGTAATTTTGAGAATTAGGTGGACTCTCATATTTTTTAAATATAGAAACCAAACTTCTTATTTAGGCTTTTAATTACAAACATTTAAAATAATTAATTTTTTGTTGAAATTAGATGAAGAAATGTAGGGATTTAAAGATAATTAAAAATTTATGATCATAAAATCTTCATTAAAATTTGAGTTAGAAAATAGTTTATAGAACATAATAAGGTATGATATATAATTATTCTAAAGAATAGTTTTTATGAAAAATGCTCATTAAGAAAGAAATTTTTGAATCTAGCTATGATTAGTAAGCGCTTCCTCCACTGGAAAATGAGGCCTTCTTGGCCAGTCTAGAGGAAAATTTTAACTTACTTAATGGCTGAGTGATTTCAAGAGCAATGGACCCATTCTGAAAGCCACAGCAGGTTTTACCAGACCAATGGTCCAGTAACAGGTTGACTGCAAAGTAGAAGGGACCCTGGGTCTTAAAGGTGCTCAGCCGTTAAAGAAGTAAAAATATAAACTTATAGTGCAAATAATCGGTGTTTCCTTATTGTTTTTATGCTCATTGTTCTCTCCCACTTTTAAATTAAATCTCCTCATTTACTCTTATTTATATCATTCTTTAATGAAATATGGGAAAAATGCATTGATTACCCAGGATCTTTATTTGGGTTTTCTATATGTATCATTGAAATTTTTTAATGTGAGGCTGAATAATTATATTTTTTTAATTCTATTAGTATAAATAAGAATGTTATTCTAATTTTTATGTTGAGAGAGATATATTTTCATTTTGCAATCTACATTGTTAATTTAATCATATTTTAAATTTTTTTAGTAAAATACAAATCCTAAAAGAAGAATTTCATCTCCCTCATGAATATCAAATTGATATTGTACAACAATTTTATTTCATTTCATTAATTCTTACATATTTGTTTGTACTTAAATTAATAAGTCTTGCTACTGCTCTGAGTACCAAACTAATATAAGTTGCCTTAAAATTATTACCAAACTAAAATGGAGAAGTTGTTGACCATAAAGATATACAATTAAGAATTAATAAGGGTACAGTTAAAATATGGATAAAAAACCATTTTTTTCAAGATGAGCATTTTTTCACATAAAATTATCTTCTATTTTGTTATTGTAAGCCATCTTTGAGGCTATTATGAGGGCAAGAGGAGAACTGTTATCGAAATGGAAAATTTGTATAACTGATTCATAAAACTCAGCATAACTGCAAATTCAGTTATTATTATTTGTATATTTCTTTCATTTTCATTGTATTCATTATAGTAGTAAGTCTTATTCATTTATTTTACAACAATGCTAGTGTTGGTTATTAATGTGGCTACTAAGTTCAAATTGAAAGAGATAGATACACTTATGTTGTAATTACCACTGAATACTTTTAAAATCCATATAATTTTTTTGGAACATCTGACTTGAATGAAATTAATTATGACATATCTGTGCATATGTTAAAATTTCAATTTTTATCCATTTCACCCCATATCTCAATTTTTTTATAAATTAAACATTCAAGTAAAAAATATTTCGGTTTCCATTCCTGAAAATTAAAATCCCATTTTTTTTATCCATACAAATTCATGTATATCCGAATTTTTATTTTCTTTAGTGTTAGTAATTTTATGGGAAACCCAATGTAGAAAACTTATAGAAATTAGTATGTTGGTAAATCAAATTTATGAGGTCCATAAGAAATAAATACAATTTACTTTTCTTAGTTTTAGAAATTTCAGGGTTTTAGTAGAAATATTACTGATTTTTTTTTTTTGTTTTGTTTTTTCTTTCATAAGAAAATATTAAAAAATGTAATTTAAAGACTGAAAAATTTATGTTAAGAAAATCATAGCTCATTTTCATAACTTTACAAATGTCTGAAACACACCCAATTGTGTTTTCTCTAAAACGAAAGGCTGTCTATTGAAAACTTCTCAATGTGGTGTTTAATATACTTTGGTCATCAGGCAAATGTGGTGAATTCACTTTTAAATGAAAATTATTGTGTTCTAGAAGTTTTCTATGAAATTAAATAATGGTTATTTACATGAATAATTCTTTGGAACATTTATGTTTGTTTGAAGTATAAGATTGAGCATATAGCAAGTATACCATAAGTGTTGAGTAGCTGTGTGCAGTGTAGTGTATTAGCTTCTTTGGCTGTCCCATTACGTGTGACACATAAGCCTTAATAGACTTCTAAAGCAAGTTAACGATTGAAGATATTTATATTAATATTATTGTACTAGATTAACCTTCTGAATTAAGGCTTTATTTGACTTTCATACAAGCACAGTTGAAATAACGCGCTACATTTTGAGGAACGATAACAAACTAGATGTATAGGTTAAGTCACATGTTTTTAAGAAGAACAATAGCAAACTAACTGCTTAGATTAAGTCATATGTTTTATATGACATTCTCCCCTGTTGAGAAAAGTTGGTGATCTTAATATTTAAAAGGTAGCCTCTTCCGAGTCCTGGAGCTCTTCCAGTAGGCTGGATGGCTACATCCTGATCCAGGTTCCAGCTGGTGGTAGTCTTCTTCGTTGTTTGGGACTTGTTCTATAGGCATTTCACCTTTATCGCATACCTCTGTAGGTCCGGTAGATCTTCGACTTCGGCATCTTCCTCATGGCCAGTTGGTGGTCCTAGATGTCGAGTCGATACCCGTATCTGCTTGCCGCTCGCCACTCGAACAATGGCGTATTCAGGGTTACTGTCGACTAGCGTTACCTCGTCTACTTTGGGCTCATATTTTGACTGTCGCACGTGTCTTTTGAGAAGAACTGGACCGGGGGAGGCTAGCCAGGTAGGAGTTGAACAGTTCGCCGCGGATGCGTGAGGTGATTCGTAGGTAGCCCTAGACAGTAAAGATCTAATGGAGTGTAGCGCACTTTTAGAAACATCTTCCCATTGTGAAATTTCAAGGTTTTCCGATTTCAATGCTAGTTGAACTGTGGCCCAAATTATACGTTGTAACGCTCAATTTGTCTGTTGCCAGGTGGGTTATATGGAGTTGTCCTACTAGTGGCTATACCGAAAAATGTTAGATACTTCTTCAGTTCTCTAGATACAAAACTAGTTTCTTGATCGGTATGAATATAACAAGGCGCTCCAAAGGTAGTAAATAATGTTTCAAAACATTTGACAATGGTAGCGGTGCTCATATCCGGGCTTGGAAAGGTAAATAGGAAACGAGAATAATCGTCGACATAGTACTATACCTTGTATTAAAAGGAAGCGGTCCTTTAAAATCTACGTTCAGGCGTTCATATGGTGCCGTCGCTTTTATTAAAGTTCCTCGGGCTTTATAAAATCTAGGTTTTAGTTGTGCACAAATTCGACATCCTGCGATTACTCGCCATATATCTCTAAAGAAAATGTTAGGTTCTTAACACGTACCCAATGATAATGTCTGGTTATCCCGGGATGACATAGGGTCATGTATCTCCAACAGTTATTTCTTGTAATCTGTGTTGATGTAGGAGCATATGCGGGAAAATGCATCTGCAATCCTAACATCGTCTAGAAGTGCTAAAGGTGACCGCTCCTCTCCGAACGCTAATTCCACAGACGAGTGATGGCGCAGAATATCGTGTCCAATGATTACGTCCGAACATAAGCCCGATAAAACATCGAGTTTTACGTTCTCGTAGTTATGGCCGAGTAAATAAAGGTCTACTTAACAATGTTCAAGAATCTGGGAGCTGAAAGACGCCGAAGCCATTAGGACTTTGCCTTTAGAGTGTAGTACTACTAGTTTTAGAACATCAACTAAGCGTTCACAAATGAAACTTCCAGTACTCCCAGTATCGATTAGAGCTTTAATTTCATTACTGTTTATGGTAGCAGGTACAGTTGCTTTAGATAGGTTAAATGGTTTTCTGAGTTATTACACGTGACATTGATAGATATCCTAGTATTCGATTCTTCGCGAATTTTAGACTTATGCAATTTATATAGTTTAGAGGACAGACATACCTTCAAAAAATGGACCCTCTTACCGCATCCTCTGCAAATTACTTCCCTGGCCGGACATTTTGTACGAGAGTATCTCCTGTTTCCACAAAAGTAACACCTGCTGCGATCGCCGCCGGACAATTCGTCCGCGAAGATTCCTTAGTCCGATGAGAATTTGGTCTTGAAACAGTCTTCAATTCTTCCCGATCATGCTTCAATTGTCGTAGGCCCTTCTTGTCTGTCGCATTTACGCTCGAGTATGAGAAGTACGACTCTGATAGTTTTTGTGCTAATTGAGTGACCTCGCCTGTTCGTAAGCGTCAGATAAGGTTAACCTAGAATTTTTTAGAAGTCGTTGCCTGCTATGAGTTGACGTTAGATCTTTGATACAGGAGTCTCTGATGTAGTCTTCTTCGTTCTTTTCAGCCCATACCGCTTTGAACTGACAGTCTTAACTCAGAAGTCTTAATTCTTCCAAGTGATAAGTATTGATCAATTGTTTATCCAGCTCGATGATCTCTTGTCGCAAATCGATGTCTTGCAAATATAATATTTACAGGTTTTACGTAATGATTTTTTAGAGATCGCCGCCTTATATTTTCTGCACTAACTTACCTATTGGTAAATGTAAGTATGAAAGGAAGTTAACAAGCAGCTTTAGCTTTTTCTCTTCAGTAGCTTTGCAAGCTACCACAAAATGTACGAATGTCTGAATCCAGTGGATCCACTTTAATGCTGCATCTTTCTCACTCGGTTCTAAACTGAGACGTTCTGGCGTTAGCAGGCGATCCATGGCTTCCTCTCGTTTAAAGTCAAATAAATTGTAATAGATTAACCTTTTGAATTAAGGCTTTATTTGACTTTAATACAAGCACAATTGAAATAACGAGTTACATTTTGAGGAACGATAGCAAACTAACTGTATAGGTTAAGTCATATGTTTTTAAGAAGAACAATAATAAACTAACTGCTTAGATTAAGTCATATGTTTTATATGACAATTATTAACAAGAATAATATTCTAATTATTAAGAAGTAAGTGTAAAAGAAGTTTGAACCTGTTTCTATGAGTCAATTATATATCTGACACATGTGTGTAATATGAGAGTTGTTCTCACAAATACAAGAGTAACTATTAATTATTGTGTAGTGTTAATGTGATAGTTTATGAAGAATGGTGATCATAAAATCATGAGTTGCCTTCATGGAAAATTGTAAAAGGAGATTTGCAATCTAATGTTACATGCTATAACTAGCCGTAAAAGTAAAAAGTAGGAAATTAAAAGGCCACAGCTTTCAGATTTAGCAGGTTTTCCATTAGAAATAAAGATATTCATGTTAGGGCCCTATCAAAATGTTTGAAAAATTTCATCGGTTCATGTCAATGTCAAGTAGGATTAAAAATAAATATTTGGCTGCAGAGAGTGTAATACTTAGTTTGTAGCAATACAACTTTAAAAAGATATATTTTTTGCCCCCTCCCCCAAAAAAAAGTATAAGTAAAACATGACAACTAAAGTTTAAGTAAAACAAAATTCATTATTCTGAGTGGTTCATTTAATTTAAGCAATTCTTGCATGATAGATTTTTTTTCTGTGCTTCTCTTTTTAATACACCATTAAAATCCTGACCTATTCCTTGGAAAACATAGACTTAATTTGCTAACATTCTTTATTGAGCGGGAAAAAACAGAACAAGGCCAGAAGATGGCCAAAACAATGCTTGATCACACCCTCGGTCAAGAATAAATACTTTTTACTAAGGAATTTATTGGGGTTCAGTCAAGAACAATAAAAATAATACAATTTAAATAAAAAATTATTTTTTACTATCTGCCAACATTTTGGCTTACATTGTAAGTCATCTTCAGTGCTTTCTTGAAGTCAAGAAGAGACAGGTTGTAATCTAAAACAAATCTGCATGACTAACAACAAATTCTCGTCTAATAATATTCAAAAATATCCTTTTGAATAAATACTTGTGTTCTGCACCAGGAAAGTGATTTGATCTTAGATATTATTGACCTAAATAAAATATAAAAGAAAGGTGAAAAATGACAATAACAACATTAATAAATTATATTTAGCTTACAGCAAATATTTAACAATGTAGAAACCTAAGCATCTAAAACTACACATAATAGTTCTGTCACAATTCAGAACACACATGAAAATATATTTTACTTTAATTCAGCCTACTAATTTAGGAATGATAGAGTACATTTTCACAATAGTATTTAGACTTATTTCTTCTGGGAACTTTAATCTTTGCAATGAGTTTACTCATATAAATATCTAGATGGTTCATAGTTTAATGTATTTACAAGATCACAAAATTATGTTTAATTTGAGCTTATAAAAAAAATACATCTATTTTAAAAATATTTAGAAAGTACAGAGAGTTTATGTGTATGATCTATTGTGGCATTAGTTATGAAAAAAATAAGTAATGTACTAATTTTATCTTTAGTCTTTTATAAAAATTTATTTATAATAATTAAGATTATTATAAGTAAAATATAATGTTTTACATAAATATTAAGAATAAATTGGTACCAAACACCTCACTAATTTTTGTGATGTAAACATTTTACAATTAATGTCATGTTTTGCTAAGAATATAATAATTCTTACTTAATTTATATCACATTTAATGATAACACTGTAACACAACTCTACATAGCCATATTTTTTTTTTTTTTTCACATTGGGGTCTCCAATCTTCCCTACTTCAATATTGTCATTTGAACTAATTTGTTTCAATAAAGTTTGCACTTATGAAACATTTTAGTTTATTTTCTCTTACTTCACAGCCTTCTTCTTGTAACCATAAGAATTTATTTCTGAAAAAAGAAGAGTAAACTATTTAAGAAAAATAATTATTGTTGCATTAGATACAATATATTTAAGACTATATTGGTTTTCCTTATAAACAAAAATATATCAATGTCAATATTGATCATGTGTAAAATATTCTTAGTGGAACCAATAGTATTTTTTATTATTTGATAATATAAATCAGTAAATACTAAAAAGTACATAAAAGAACTGAAATAAAAGAAATGCAAGGGAATAGAATAAAAAAATCTTACTAACTCAGCCGGGACTCTAACCCAGGTCTTCTGCTATTCCCTTGCATTTCTTGTATAAAATTAATATGGGATTAAATACCATTACCAAAATTAGTATTTAAACTGAAATATTTTACTTGAAATAGCTACTTCTATTTTTGTCGTGTTCATACTTGATTTAAGAAATTAGAATTTAGTTGAATGTAAAGTGAGTTAAAATGTAGATCCCAGTTAGCAGATAAAAATTCAGAAAACTACCAACATATTGGAAAAAATAGTCATTTTACTGAAAAAACTAAATTAAAAAGAAAATTGCTATTGAAATATTTTGAGGCTAATGAAAGTGAAATAAAAAAAAAAAAAGAGTTATTATCAAAAGTGGTTTGAGACAGAAAATAATCATTTTTTTTTTCTTAAAAAGAATTTATTCATTTCAGTATTATTAATCCAATGATCACATTTATCAAAATTAGGTAATTTTTTAGATGACAATTTCAAAAGTTCCAGAATAATAATTGTTCCTGCTCTGAATGTTTATCAGTGAAAAATATTAGGAAGATGCTCTGACATTTTGAAGTCATTATATTAAAAAAATTGAACTGATTAAAGTTTTTACCATCTCATTTTTTGTTAAATTTTGACAAATATTACAATGATTACTTATTATCCATCTGATCAGAGTAGCATGGTTTAAGTGGAAGAAAAATTCACTTGTGAAATACTGAGTTTTGAAGCCTTAACAAATTAATGAAATTTTAGGGCCATACGATATTTAAGTTAAATTTCAAACCATTGAGATGCATTCCTTTTCTAATAGTAGTCAAAACTTACCATTATATTACATATATGTATTTTTATACACATGTGTGTTCCATAAACATTATACATTTAATGTGTATCGATTTATTTCAACTATGAAGAACAATGCATGCTTAAATTACTGTTAAAGAACTTTTATTAAAAATATAATAACCATTAAAAATTAAAAATTCTTCACATACTTTCATATTCCTTTTCAATTGTGATAAGCATGTTGTACCACTCAAGTGCATGGAATTGTGGTACATCAAGAGTTCCTCCATAAGACTGAGGAAGACAGGAAGGGTCCAGGTGTTGGTAAAGAGATTTTCTATCATTTCCATGGAAGTAGATCTGTAATATAATAAAATAAGTTTGAAGGTAATATCAAATTTTAATATTATCTAATGCATAAATATTACTCTCATACCTTTTATTCTCCGTCTTCATTGGTTTCTGCACACCATCTCCCATTCTGCAGAAACCAATGAAGACGGAGAATAAAAGATATGAGAGTTCTATATTCATTGGTGGTAGAAATAATAATAACCCTTTAGATTATTTACCTAAATATATTTAATATGGAGCTGTATTCCATTCTCTTGTTAGGCGATGAAGAGTTGACTTGACAGCTAAGCTCGGCTGGACGTGTTGGGGGAGCGGTTCCTACATGTACCTATTAGGCAGTACAATCT
Organism: Oncopeltus fasciatus; assembly: GCA_000696205.2. Lineage (NCBI taxonomy): Eukaryota > Metazoa > Arthropoda > Insecta > Hemiptera > Lygaeidae > Oncopeltus > Oncopeltus fasciatus. The sequence continues at coordinate 37,129 of KZ809809.1, forward strand.
GTTGACTAATTGCTGGCCGGGCACACATGTTAACAGTGCCCCCCCCCCCTCTCCTCATTACCTCGGCAAACTTCGGGCCGGCTCGTCCCCCTTCGACACCGGGAGGACCAACATACCGATATACAAAGGCACTCTCTCCAATCAGGTGGATTTCTCTGTAGCCGGGGATGATTTGTACTGATAAAAAATTAGTTACCTTTGAAATATTTACGAGTTAATTAATGAGGCTGGAACATTTACATAATGTATTCCCTTTTTCTTTCGCTCTGGGCATTCAAAGCCATGTTGATCTTTGTTAGATACTCATAGAGAATCATTGATCGAGATTTTGTTGAGAGGATCACATCAAATAGCGTGAATGTCACACGCTCCCTCATATAATACGTTTGGTGAAATGGAATTTCTGTCCATGTACTGCGTATTTAGTTAATAGAGAATTCGTTATGCTTGAATCTATTCATGTTAAAAATATTTTCTTTGACTAAAGGCTGTATTTTCACTGTATTATGTAATAGGAACAAGTGTTTTGACTGTGGAAAAAGATAAATACTTTTTAATTTTTTTTTTCCTTGATCCAATGCTCTTATCTGCAGTGATTGCAATCGTGTCGGTAAAATTACTCACTGACACAGCAACATAGTAGTATTGTACTTCCATAGTAGCTACGTTTCTAAGCATGACCTGCAGGAATAAGAGTAAATGACGAAATTTAATATCCAAGCCTGGGAGAACAATAAACATAAACGGACGTTAACCCCCCCCCCAAAAAAAAAAAAAAAAATATCGCTCACCTACTAGAATACTTCATTTGGTACGTTACCTTCATGGCGCC
>KZ809809.1:44258-62725 GCA_000696205.2 Oncopeltus fasciatus
GGTCAGCATACCAGGCCCGGATAGCAGGAGATCCAGGTTCGATTCCTGGCGAGGACAGATAGATTTTTTTATTCTGTTCCCTCTCATGAATTATTTGTAATTTACTAATGTTTATATGTTCCGAATGCCAATTCCGTAATGATGCTCTGGATTTACTATACTTCTCATCATCATCTTTTCTATCATATTTACTTATATCACTAATATACTTTTTTTTTTCTATTAGATTAATGTGCCAGGTAAAATATTTTATTTTCTCAAAACAGTAAAAAATAAGAAAAAAAAAATTGTTTAAAATTGAGAGTAGAAAAATTGCATTTGATGATGTACTGCCAATAATAACTAACTCTTATAAAATATGTCAATATTGTGTCTTAGAGTATGGACAGTTCTGATTACCTAATTCACTCACAGATGATTATGAACTATTAAAATTAAGTAAAGACTTAATTTTCTTTAGTTATACTTAAATTTTGCTACTGCTATAAAGCTAAATGCTAAAATAAGATAATTCATATGTATTTCTTCCGAGCTTGAACATATAGTAAAGTTCCTTCTTGCCATGATTTCATGTGATGATTTCTTAATGGTTAAAAGTCGAATGAGAGCGACTCCAGAATCAGGGGCTTTTATACATGCCTAGGACAAGACCTTGATCAACATCTGCTTTACTATTGTTTGGATCTGTTCCTTTCCGGGGGTGTCTGTCTGGCCCAGTCTTTAAGCCCTGAAGAAGCTATCACTTGATGTGTGTAAGCTTCTTAAGAAGAAACTTTACAACATGGTCAAGCCCGGAAGAATTATTTATGAATATTCCTGGAGGCCGTGGGAGCCTTCGTGACCAAAATAAGATTAATTAATATATGTCAGTATTGATATCTTACCAACCCAACTCTTAGTCTTAATTCTAATACTATATGAGATTTTGAAATCTCTAACCATATTTGAATAAAAATCTCTTGCATTTTTTTGTTTTACTTACTTCCCAAGGAGAGAACGAGTATTCTTCGTCCAAGCTGGTCCCTTCGGGGCAATACTGTTATTATATCATGACTGAAAACTTTCTTTTCCTTTGAGGGGACAAGACCATCATAGATATTGCTATGTTTGTTTTTAAACTCATAATAGTTCTTAATCTGCAAAAGAAAAGAAAAAGATATGAGGATTAAAATAACCCCCAGGCTTAAGGTGTTTAAAAAATATAAACTAGCTTTTATATTTTAAATGAATATTCAAAAATAAAATTTTAATCTAATTAACTTATAATAAATAGACAATGAAATCTCATCATTTATTGAAAAGGAATAAAAAATAATCATTCTCCCACAAAATTTTGCACTTTATATCTATAAAGTATATAGACTGTATACTATTTCCCATGTTTTATTAAAATTGGATATAAATAAGAGTAAATGGCTTTTTTTATTGTAAAAACCAGAGAGAGAAAATAGCTTAATTTGTGTGTTTACATTATATTTCGAATAGACCATATATTAGATGTTCCTTAGAAAGAATTGGTGAATATCTGCAGAAATTTTCAAAAGCATTGAAAAGGAAAAAAAAAAAAAAAATGAATAGCAGATATCTGGGTGAGTAATCTTAAAGTGTTCATATTTGGATTTTAAATAAAAGTATTATAAATCAAAATCTTCTCTAAATAGAACTGGTCTAAAACTCCACATGATCTGAACTTAAACTCGGCATCCAGCTTTAAGTTTGATCTCATTTTGATAATAGCATTTAAAAACAAAACCAATAAATAAGTAGTAACTGGTCTAAAACTCCTCACAATCTGAACATAAACTTGGCATCCAGTTATAAGTCCCATCTCAATTCGATAATAGTGTTTTAAAAACACAATCAAAACACTATAAGGATAGAACATTATGACCACTAAAATCTAATCCTTGTATACAAGTTTTCCTTGCCAAGTTCTAAGTCCTGTTTCATAATATAAATATCTATAAGACTGAATAATTTATAGATACTCACCAGGTTAAATGCACTTTGGGGATAATATTTAGTTGGGCGTAAAAACCTGCACAACCAAGCTTCATTTTCAATGGGTGCATGCAGTCCTTCATCCTCTACAAAGATAAAAGAAACATATTAAAGTTATATTTACTTTTAGTTCATTTTTTTATTAGAATCTTTATTTAAATTTTCATTTAATAAGCTTTCATAAATAAAGGGAATATACTATATTTTATTAAAGTCATTGTCTTCTATGGATTTTACAGCTTGGACAAAGTAAATGAGAAGATATTTTCTTTATTAAGTTGACTTCACAAGTGAAAAGTAATAATGTTAATAACAAAATCTAATAAAACATTTTATTTCATTAAGTGTCTTAAAAGAAATTTTTTCCTTTGGCTTTTCTGCCTGTAATAACCTAGTTGAATACTGGTGAGGTCCTAGGATACCCATAATGCACACTAAATGATTAAATATAAGATGGCTGAAATTGTGCGCACACCATGTACTTTCTGAAATATGCTGTTAGTTGAAAATATGAACAGGGTATATGACACAACAGGACAGTGGAATTAATTTTTTTTTTTTAAATCGTATTATATGAAGCATTTCTAAAATTTTTAACTATTATATTAAACTAATGGAATAATTATATGAACACATTACTAGGTGTTAATGCCTGATTGATTTATGCATCAAAGGAATATGTGCAAAATAAAATAAAAATATCGAAATAAAATAGGGGTATATATCTAAATTTATTAAATTTAAATTTATTTTTTAACTTAAAAATATAGGAGCACTACAAACTAAGCATACTTCCAAAATATTATTAAAGATGAATATAAATAAGTAGATTCCAAATTTTTATATATAATGAACATGGGTTTGTTAGAAAAATCTTAAATACCAAATTTTTTTCTTAAGACACTAGAAGATACACACAAACCTCAATTTTCGAATGGGTAATATTTTTATAGTTGAAAAGGTATTTTGGTTTAGATCAATAAGTTGATTAAAAAAATTAAAAACCTACAAATTCTATCAAAATGTGCATTTTATAATATTTTTCAATCAACTTTTCGGCCAATATTGTAAGCTATATTCAAGGCTGTTTACAGAATTGAAATGTCGTGGAATAGAACAGTCTAGAACAGGAAAATATGTAAATTGTCCCATAAGGCGATGAGGTTCAAAAAGCTAGCGAGGAACAGGGGGAATATGTAGATAGTCTAAGCAGGGGGAGCTGTGTAATCTAAGCATATTTTCCAAGTTTCCATAAAAGATGGGCATAAATAAAAAAAAAATTAGGAAATTTAATTTTCAAGCCGCAGAGATCAATCAGCGTAAAAGGGATGCCGGGAAGGAAGAGTGGGGGAAGGGCTCACTTTTCCTAGCTTCATTCGTAAATTGCTTCCTTAATAAACGTTTTTTGTCCATATAATATATATTATAAATGTCACGAAAAAAAAAAGTATTTTAGAATGAAGGCATTACATTTAATTTTATAATATTTATATTCTACAAAATTAGGAAGATATAGGAAGATAGGGTGAGCCGTATATTTTAAAAAAAATATAGAAACTATATTTGGACTTTCCATTGCAGGCCCTTGAAAGAATTAGCTTTTGCTGAAAATCGAATGGGAAAGGGGGGTTTAGAAGGGACAAAATTTATAAATATCTCTTCTTTGTTCTTTAAGTTAAGACATTTTTTTAGAACCTAAGATGTGTAGTATGTAATTTACTAATGTTTATATGTTCCGAATGCCAATTCCGTAATGATGCTCTGGATTTACTATACTTCTCATCATCATCATCATTAGATGGAAGCGCCATTTCTGTCTGACCTTGACAGACATGTCAAATTATCTTAATGTCCGAAAAAAAAATCATGTTGTGTTTCTATTCTCGGCCAACGTTTGGAAAATAGAATTACAAGGTTGAAGTGCAATTACTTATTCCATTGAAGTAGACGTCCGCAGCTGAATTGCAGTTGTATGCATCAGGATATCTTTAAAAAAGGTAAAATCCTTTCTTACTTGCATACAAGTAAATTTCCCGTGTTCATTAAATGTGGACGAATATAAGAAAAAAAAATAGGAAATTTAATGTAAAAGCTGGTGAGGGCAATTGTTCAATTTCGTTGTATAACTCATAAAATTTTATTTTTAACAATAAGCAAATATGTGTTGAGTTTCAATACTTTTAAATAAATATAAAGCCCGCTGAAACAAAAAAAAACATTTTATATGTGACACTAGGTAATCCCCAATTTCTATTTATCTATTGGTTCGATTTAGCACAATAATAAATTCAGACTTTAATTTTGCATTTAAAAGCGGTACCAATTTTGGTTAAGGAAAACAACTAATTTGGACTTCTAGGCAGTAAAATTAAAATTTACGGTTCAAGTAATCCTCCAATCATAATTGATTAATTTCTAACTATTTTTTTTTTAAAGGCAATCAACCATTCGTGTCATTCACGCTTTCTAACTCTTAAATATATAACTCTTAAAATATATACATATAATTTTTTTTTGTGTGAGCAAACAGAGTTTCATTAATCTAAATTAAATGTTACGCAAATTGTATCGAATAAACATTCTTTTGCCGATCTTGATTTTTCAGATAAATCCCCACTCATAGCAAACTTAGCGTTTTGTTTTGAATTTAAAAACAATTTGCTAAAATTTCTTTAAAAAAATAAAACTATGTAGAAATTTATTACACTTACACACATACATACAAACACGTGAACATAAAAACACACATATTCTAATTTTAGTGGCTATACTTTTGATGCCTTCTTGTTAAAATCAGAGAAAGTATTGAGAAAAAATGTCATGAGAACGATTAATGCGAGGTAATAGAATAAAAATATATCTGTCCCAGCCAGGACTCGAACCAGGATCTCCTGCTATCCGGGCCGGTGATTTTTCCATTTACGCTTCCGAGACAAGTCTGATAAGTTATTAAATTCCCAAGACACTAGCAAGAGTCTAACCTAGGAGAAAGACGAATAAATCGTCATGAGAACAATTTCAAAATCTGTTAGAATTCGCTAAATAGGTTTTCTACTCCTAAATTATGAATACAACAAATTTTAAATGGGAGAAAAAAATAGGTCAGTTCAAAGTACACCGTCCTCAATAATTTAATAATGTCAGTAAATGCCCCCGTGATCTACTTGGCAGAGGTCCGTAATTCGAATACATCCTATAATTTATTTATTTAAATTTATTAATTGTTAAACAAATCTTTTAGTTACTACAATGTACTTTCCATTAGTCTTTTTTTAAAAACTAAATGAAGCTTTTGACGTCAATTGTTTTGATAACTGAAATCTTCTACTAAATATTCTCAGTTTCCTTAATTGTGGTTGTGTTGGCAATTAGTATTTATCAGAACATTAACTATGCATTTTAAATTAAAATTTCCGGAAATTTGGTCTTCGTAGTGAAAAAAATAAAAATAAATTTTGTTGATATCTTGTAAATGGCTGAAACATCTTGTTCCTGGAGAAGCCGCTACGTGGGGAGCTTTACGATTTGCAGAAGATGTCGAAACGAGATTTATTATTTATCTCTACAGGAATACGCTGTATTCACCTCGTTCTGTCCTTGAATAAAATCTCAACACCCACAAGAAGTGCAGGCTAAAGAACGAATGAAAGTGTTCGGAATAATAATGAAAGCAAAGAAAAAATCTCCATACAGGAAGCATTTAAAGGGCATTCAGATGTTAACTGTCAAGTCACATTATATATTACATAATAAAAACCCATAATTTGTTTTAAAGCCGTCGCGATGTGCAATTTATAAGTACTAAGGGGACAATAAAACATTTTATCAAAAAAATTGGTGAAAAACCTTTAGTGTTGTGTACCTTCCCCCATCTCAAGGACGGACTAGATCCTGCCATCTTTACTTATTCCGCTCATTATCCTTTAATCCTTGTAAGATCAAATTAGCCATCCACTCTCAATTGTTCTTTTTGTTTTGTCACAAAAACTGCTTTTTTGTTTAAATTTTAGGTTGCTCAATACTAAAAGTTGGTGAGTATAATATTTCAGTAAGAGAGTATTAACTTCCGATAAGTCAAACAGCTAAGTGATATACTTAGTGTTATCAAGAAGTACTTGATGAATGACCCTTTCAAGAAAAAGTAACTTTATCACTCATAAATTTAGTGTCTTTGTTTAGTTTCTTTTTCAAATATAAACTTTGATTAGTTTAATATTTAAGAGTTAGACTTCTGACAAGTGAACAGCTGGCAGCTGATAGCTGATGCATAGTGTTACTTATCAAAACCTACTAATGAATGTAGGTTTTGATGCATAATGAATGTAGGTTTTGATGCATAATGTGATACTATTAATGAATGCTTACATTTTTAAGAAGTGATTAGCTACTTAAGTAACTTAGGTTTTGATGCATAATGTGATACTATTAATGAATGCTTACATTTTTAAGAAGTGATTAGCTACTTAAGTAACTATAAACTGTGTTGAGTTTAAAACTTAAGTAATAGGGTATTAATTTTTAATAAATAACAATGTTATTTGTCAGTGATAAATTATACATCTACTTGCTGTATTTCAGTTTATTGCTTATTTAACTACAGCTTAGCACTAGAAATTGACGATTATAATATTTAAGTGACAAAGTATTAACTTCTGATAAGTAACATAATTAACTAATATACTGTATTATCATGAAGTATTAATGATAATAGACATTTTAAAGAACAAGTAACTATATCTTTGATCAATTATACATTTAGTATCTATGGTTAATTACTTATTTAACTACCCAGTCACTTATTTTCCAGCTTAGTAAAAAAATTTACGGGAATTATATTTGAGAGACAATGTATTAAAATCTGATATTTAACTAATATACTGTGTTATAAGGAAGTATTAATGATGAATGACATTTTTAAGAACAAGAAAATTTAACTGTGATAAATTACATATCTAGTGTCAATAATTAGTTACTTATTTAACTGCAGCTTGTTACTAAACACTGAGAAGTATAATATTTAAGTGCCAGTGTTCTAAATTTTGTTAAGTAACACAGTTAACTGACACAAAACTTTATTTATCAGAAACTACTTCTATTTATGATGCGGTATATTTTTAGGAAGTGATTAATTACTTATGTTAATATAAACTGAGATAATTATAATATTTAAAGGGCAGGGCATTGCTGCCTGACATGTAATATATTTAACTGAAATACTGTGAGGACAAGAAAAATTAATGATAAAAAACATTTTAAAGAACAAATAACTGTTCTTAGATAAATTCTAACTTTAAATAAATTCTAACTTTAAAATAAATTCTACATTTAGTGTCTATGATTAGATACTTATTTAAGTATAGCTGTGATGTGTATAATATTTAAGTGACGGGGAATTAATTTCTGATAAGTAACTTAAGTAACTGATATGCAGTGTTACTTATAAATGATGAATGAAACTTTTAAAAAGTTCCTTTACCTGTGATAAATTACATGTTAAATGACTTTGATCAGTAACTAATTCAAATACACACTGTGATTAGCTGACTCGAGATTCGTTGGTCGTTGAGTATTAACTAGAGTAATTAGTCAAGGTATCGGCCAGGATCTGAAATATAAAATACTCTAAAATTATTTAATTTGATTATTGCCAACGTTTGACTTAATTTGTAAGTCATCATCAGAGATCTCCGTGGGAGGTTTAAGGCCACATCTCAGCATGACTTATAAGTTAAGTCGTAACGCAGGCAATAATATAATAATTACACTACAATTTTGGAGTATTTTATTTTTCTGATCCTGGCTGAAACCCTAACTAATTTCTCGAGCACTGTGATAAGTATAGTATTTAAGTGCTAAAGTACATATTGCTCTTTAGTGACTAAATTTGGTAACAAGTTTGCTAATCCTTTAGAGTGAACAATAAATATAATAAATTACATTTTATGGAGTTGAGATCTTACCATTGAAAAGTAACATATTTATTGGCCATGATTAGTTACTTATTGGAGTGATTGAATTCCAAACTTTAGAGAGTATAATATTAAGTGGCAAATAGTTAATTTTTACGAGCTTCTCAATTTGTTACGTGCATAGAACGTACTTATAATGAATTGGGCTATAATAATAGTTGTCATACCAGTACTTAGTGCTTAGTTTAAAGATTAGTCCTTATGATTAGTTAAATTTTGAAATGAGAGTGAACTGATGTTAGAAGAACACAATACTTAATTGCTAAGCTCTAGTTTATGATGAGTTCTGTCATATTTTAACTGATGAAGTACTAAACTATAATATATTACTTATTATAGTTATAAATGCGTTGTGCGTGATAAGTGGCTTATTTATGCAGTAAAATACAAACTTTTGTTTAGTTGAATATTTATTTTGTTGATTAGTTGAGTTTCTAAAGCATTGCACTTCAATCTCGTAGATTACTAACCTCTGATGAGTTCCCTTAGTTCCTTGATGCTGTTCTCAATGTTTTCTGGATTCTCTCGTAACTCCTTCCTGGCGATCTCCTGCACTTCTGGAGTGGGGTCTTCCAGCTGGAGTTGGAGAGTGAAGTCCCCCACCTTCACCTTTGGGAACTGCGTGCACCCGGAGAGCATCACGTTCGCCCCTGTGGAGAGAAAACCATAGTTAGTCTGCTGTTTGCTTAATCTGCATAAAGCAAAATGTATTCAAGACGACTATCTTTTCTTCCTCTGACGTGACTTAATAAAGGTAGAGTACAACTCTATCGTTTCCGTTGAACAAGGAGGTTTACTCTCAATGTATCCTTATCTCGAGAGGCAAGATATTCCATTTAAAAAAAAAAAAAAAAGTTGCAGGAGCTCCCAAACAATTTTTTTATTAGGGGGTTGCACTTTTATTTTTATCTAAAAAATTTATTAGGATATCTATACATATTGCAAATATTTCAAACCCGTTGTAAGTACAGGTTTTGGATATGTTGTAAATTATTCATTTTTCTAATTTAGAAATTACGAAATAAAAATTACTACACGTACAAATTTTTTGACATCCTTTAAAAATACTTCAAGTATTTTTATAACGTTCCTTCGAAATGTCAAGAATGTCATGTTTAAAAAAGAGTTATATCTACTCTAATATTCATTTGATTACACCTTAAAATGGATAAATTTTATTCTCTTATTTTCTGACCATGCTAAGTAATAATAGAGAGTTTTTGACCGCAGAGATTATTAATAGAGAATATGTTGGGGTTCGGTCAAGGTTGAACCAAGAAAATTCAATTTTAAGAAAGAGTATTTTTTGTTATCTTTTAAAATTTCAGCTTAAATTGCAAGCCATCTTCAGGGCTATCATAAAGACGAGAAGGGACGAGTTGTCACCCGAATCAAATGTTCATGACTGTCATTTGTCCTCTGTTCATGAACATTTGATCCAGGTGGCAAGACTTAATTTATTATTTTTATAGCCCTAAATGTGGCTTAAAATGTTAACCGAAAGGTCTACAGATAATAAAAACTATTTTAAAATTCTGTTTTTTCATTTATTTATTAAACTTAACCGAGCCCCAACAAATTCTCTACTTAAATACTAAGTAATAATCTAAGTATAAGGCGTAAAACGGGAAACTTAGCATTTTATGTTAATTCTTCTTCATATATTCTTCGAACTAGTTTTAAGTCTTTTACGACACATCTTTAGCAGCTAAATTAAGTCTTCATCTTCACAGAAAGTTTTTCTTTATTAAGTTTTAGTTATAAAAAAAGTGTTCAATAGTTAGCTCCAGAATGGGCTTCATAAATTACTCGAAACTAGGGCAAAATGAAGAAGGTTTAAATAATAAGTATTTTATTAAACATAAGTTTTATTTTATGATCTTCAACTCTTACATTTGTTTTAATATTTTTAAGTTATTAACTGTTATTTTCAGAGTACGGACTGCAGGATAATAAATGTGTTTTGTGTCTTTGTAAATCTATCAAAAACACGTGGGAAAAATAAATAAATAATATTTGCATTTCACAATTTCCCATTCTAATATAAGACTGCAAATCATGTAATGACTGTAAAATGCACATTCAAATTAGCTTGCACCACGTGTTCCAAGGTGCGCTGAGTCATTCAAAAGGCCAGTATGCAATTATTTTGGTGATAATTCATTCCTAATGAAAGTTTACTTACTAACTACAGTACCGGCTGGGACAACAATTATAGTTTAAGCAGAGAATAAATTATTATTACTTGTATAAGCATTTTATTTATAAAATCTATTGGAATATATTTCCTCAAATGAAAAAGAAGAGGATATTTCTGAAGATATCTCAGTGAAATATGTCCGCTTATCCGTTCTGGGAAGGAGAAAATGGGTTCTACCATAGTAGTATAAGCCGGCCATGGGCCTTTCCATACATTTTACATTACATCAGCTAGCAGTGGAATACATATTATTTTTCAAATATAATAATTNCTAGTGAGTTTCATCGTTTGCTTACCCTTAGTAATTACCCGACTGACGCCAAGTAAGGCCATGAATGCTGTTTCTGGTAGGATTGGAAAGAAATCTATCGTCATGAGTTGTTCGAACATGAACAAACCAATGACTCGACACTACTGCTTTCGAAAAAAAAAAATGTCCAGAATTGGTTATTAGAAATGTTGTTGTTTTCCATGACGACAACGCAAGGACACACACATATTTAGTGACTCGACAAAAGTGATTTGAACTTGGTTGTTTTGATGTATGTATAGCTTAGACCTTGCCCCCTCTGACTGGCATTTGTTTTCTTTCTCTACAGAACTCTCCGTATGGTGTGAGGCTAGCGTCAAATGAGGCTTGCACAAATTGCTTATTACAGTTTTCTGTGTGTGTGTGATTTTGAACGGACTACATTTTCGGCATTTCTAAGATAGGATCGGTGAAGATTTGAAGAAATTTTTATGTAATGTAGACTGCGTTAGCAGCTTGATTCCTTTCATAGAAAAATGAAAGTACTGAAGAACAGAATACTCGAATTATTCGGTCAGGTAATTTATAGAACTTCTTAAGATAAACCATTATTTTTTTATTTCCTCCATGCATAAAATGAGTAAGTTTGGATATATTGTTTGTCTTAAGATTTTTAACAATAATTACCGCAAATTTTAACCAAATTTTGTGTGAATATGTGTCTAGATTGTTAATTCTTATTTTAAGCCTTATCTGACTTTTTTTCGGTTTATTCATAAAAATCATATTATTTTACAAATTACAAAATAATTGGTTAAAGATAGAGTCGAATTCTCATGTTCTGGCATAAACTTAAACATTCCGAACACCAGCATGTCATTACAGAAAATTCGACTGATTATATTCCAAAATTAGTCTACACGGATGCAATTACAAAGTAAATTTAGTGAAGGAAAATATTTAAGTGGGCAAAAGTCACCTTAAAAAATGAAAATAAATCAAACTTACTTGGGTGATTAAATCACTTCTCAATTAAGTTGTATGTAATCTATCAGATTATTCTGTTGGACGTATTTAAGGTTAATTGAAGGCACTTTTAGAAGGAGCGCCTTGCTAAATAAGAGTAATTAACTAAATGTCTTCTCAGGTGGATTGGAGCATGGACGCACTGTCCTATATACAAATCTGCGCAAGTCAGGGACAAGGGATTACAAAATGAAGCCAGTGACACACACAAGAGATTACAATTAGGCACCATTGCCCAAGTCAAGACTTGCAATCGGATGGATCCCTATCTCTTTGGTGAGGTAAAGGCCGATTGTCATCTCTTTTTGAACGCAATTCGTACTGACTAATCGATTATGGATCAGTGACACGATATAATGTATAAATATAGAATAACAAATTTTATTTCCGGTTTTATATTTGGGGAAAACACTTCTTATGATAAATATTATAGAATTTATGTTCGAATGGAAAGTTTTTTGTCCGTAGATATTATTGTTTCATGTTTTTCTGGTTGGGGTTCAGTCAAGGTAGATCCAAAAAAAAAAAAAAAACAATTTAAAAAAGGTGTATTTAAAAAAAATTATCTACCGACATTTTGACTTACACTGTAAGCCATCTTCAGGGCTGTTGAAATACAATTTCATGACAATACAATAATAATTTACAATATTATATTATAGAATTGCCATAATGTAATATGATTTACACATATTCAAAAGTATGAGTGAAGTAAGCTATGTAGGAGTAAATAGAGTAATTAACTGCTAACTAGGAGCTATGCAGAAAACAAACTACTAAAAAAAAAAATAATNTATTATTAGATGATTTTAGTTGGAGTTCGGTCAAGGTAGATCCAAAAAAATACAAATTAAAAAAAAAAGTGTATTTTTAAAAATTATCTGTTTTGGCTTACATTGTAAGCCATCTTCAGGGCTGTAGAAATACAATTTCATGAGAATACAATAATAATAAATACAATATTATAATATAGAATTGCCATAATGTAATATGATTTCAAAAGTATGAGTGAAGTAAGCTATGTAGGAGTAAATAAGAGTAATTAACTGCTAACTAGGAGCTATGCAGAAAACAAACTACTAAAAAAAAAACTATTAATAAATTATAACATTAATTGACCAACACCTACCTATTATGAAGACGAGAGGGGACGTCTTGTCCCTAAGTTCCCATTTTCATGTCTGATTAGAAAAACTAAAACCCATTTACACTATTCTTAAAGACCCCATCCCCCTTCCTAACAAAACTAATGTTGTTTACAAAATCCCTTGTTCCACTTCTAATTCCCTAGGTTCTTACATTGGACAAACTGAAAACCCTATTTCCTGTAGAAGAAATAACCATAAAAATGACATAAAGAAAAAACTAATAAAAACTGCCCACACAAAACGCGTTTTTCATGAAAAACACACATTTGACTTCGAAAACAACCATTCTTTCCACTGAACCCCACGAACATTAACCTTCAACACAATCCAGTTAACGACAGAACAGACATAGAACTAATTTGTTCAACTTATTCAATCATTTTCAACATCCTTAAAAACCATTAGCCCTTTTTCAAAGTAAACCTGTATAACATTTTTCCCAGTTCCTCATTTCCAATAATACCCTTCCCTTTTTCCTTTGTCTTTTTTATTGCCTCCTTTTGAAAGAGGCCGCTCTCCCTTTGTACCTTCTGCCTCTTATCTCCCCCCCACCCTTCCACCACCCACAGTATCCTAAAAAATATTTTTTCCACTCAGTCATGAAAATGGGACTTAGGGACAGGACGTTTCTCTCGTCTTCATGATAGTTAGGTGTTGGTCAATTATCAATAATTTTATAATTTATTAATAGTTTGTTTTGCATGTTGAATTCAACTACATAGCTTAATTCACTCATACCTTTGATATCATATTACATTATGGCAATTCTATATTATAATATTGTCAATTATTATTGTGTGTGGTTTATAATGTAAAAAAAACACTTTTTTTTTTTTTTTTTGGGATCTGCCTTGACCAAACTCCAACCAAAAAAAAACATCTAATATTAAAGAATTTAATTTCGAGGTTATAGCTAGCTCTCAAATTTTAAAAAAATAATTGAAATCACTATTAGAAACAGATAAATAAGTTAATTTTTGGCTGTTAACAAAGAAAAATTAATAAAAATAGAATCTTCATTACAATTAGTATAATGAAAAGTTATTGTTCTTGATAAGTGTAAAATTTAATTTTCTAACCTTTAAATTTATTACATTTTTATCAAAATTACAGTAGGTATGTAACGACAATCATTATGAGTAGTACTAATACTAACTATCTAAATACGAAGGCTGTGCATTGTCTTCACACTTCCCTTCCGAATAGAACCTGCTTTTGTTATTTCATTTTTTTTTTTTTTTGCTCATTGGTCTCTCCGGCTTGGAATATTTAATAAGTCATTCACTCTTATTCATTTAATATGCATTCCAACCAATTAGAATCATGGAGGAAGGGACTATCTATAGATAACTACCATATTCTAGGCATCCCTGACACTGGGCAAGCATTTATTTTTCGTTAATTATCTTTGGCAGAGCCAGGATTGTGAGGCCGGAACGGATCAACTCGGCTGTACCATTGATATTATTTTGCTCCATCTGTAATGAAACACGACGCTTTTCTATATATTATTAATATGACTAAAAGGGTCGAAAAAAAATTAACTTCTCTACAGGAGACTTACAATGATGAGGACTTAACATTTTAAGACCTTCATTGTCAGAGACAGGACCTTGAAAACCAGTAGACCGGATGGTTGAACGTTCATGAGAAAACCGACAATTCGACATTGACCCACAACCACATAACTAAATGATATATACGTGGTTCCCACGTGTACAAGTCTTCAATAAACTAAACAACAGTGGCAGAAGACATATCCTTGCAGTACCAACTTATTTGTAATTACACTTATTCAAGTGCTTTCGTTTTTCACACGACTATTCTTTATTCTCTTTTTTTAATTCACCACTCTGATTGTTGACAATCCAGGCGTAATACCACTATTCGGACACCCAGATGATTTGGATGGGGTAAAAAAAAATAATAACGCAAAGTTATCGGTTTTTACATAAATAAAAAACTACAACTTACATATTAATGAATAGAATTAATGCCTTAAATGTAGCTCTCAAATGAGCGTTCACCATCTCATCGAGGAATGCCCATATTACACTAATCTATTTACATGCAAAAACCTCCCAAGACAACTGTCAGCATCCCTGGCAAACCATGAATCCAATGTAGGCAAACTTATGTGCATTTTAAGAGAAACAGGCATATATGAAAAAATTTAATTAACCCAGCAGTCAGGGCGAAATGACCATGATGTTGATCGCCCTATAACCTGATCCTAATCCTAATCCTAATGAATAGAAAAATTAAATATATATTATGTTCATCATCTTAGTGCAACATATGAGGCATCCCTATTTTAAAAGTCTAATTGTTAAATTTTCAATGTTTACAACGTTTTCCCAATTATAGGGATGATAGTACGTTTATAAATTTTTGTCTTATATGATAAAAATTTTACAAGCCGTCGTATAAGTTCATTGAGAGATGAAATCGATTAAGGTGGAGGGGGTTTATAGGAGATCAAAATTAAATTAAAATTAATGTTATTAAATTAAATATGATATAAATTATCATATCTTCGTTATATTCAACATTGCATAAAATGTATATTGTAAATATTTGTATCTCATTATATTATTAAGATAAGCACTTATTAAGTTACATATTTAACTATCATTGGGCAGTCATTTTGTAGAAGATATTTCATAGATTAAGCAGATTTGGTGGGTTCTATATATTCTACAGGGGAATCAAAATCTTCACCTTTTTTCTTTATTTTTGAAAAAAATATTTCTANTATTATTATTAAGTATATAAATAACTATTTAACACTCAAGCACGAGCATTTACAATTTATAAAATGAAATACCGATTGCGGTGTTTTACTTTTGCTGAGACTAAAGGAAGATTATAATTTTTTAAATGTCACCATAGATTTTGAGGAGAATCAGAAGTTATAAATGAAGGCATTATGTATGATACGTTTTATAAGTGTTTGTATTTGTGTTTTATATAATAATAAGTTATTCTATATTTATGTTATGAACATTGTGTAATCACTTTATTGGATTAATTTTTAGAATTAAGGCTTTATTTGACTTAATAATAGTACAATATAAAACACAAAAATGCGTTACATTATTTGGAACGATAACAAAATAATTGTACAGGATGTCATATGTTTTATATTACAATCATCAAATGTATATAATATGTGTATCGGTGTTATGTACGTAGGTTTTATATTTTCTGAAGAAATGGTGATATATTAATGATAGTGATGTATATTATATAAATTGTATGACGTTATTAGAGCCTAATGCAGATTAAGATTACTAGGCAGTAATATTCTATTATATGCTCCTTGGATTGAGGATATTGCAATCCCGTGTTCGCTGCCATTCTAAAGGATGACAGTTCAAGGTTTCGTTTATGTTCGCAGAGACAGGTGACGAGCTTCAGCAGGAAACTAAGTATCCGGTGTACGGGATTCATCCACCCAGAGTGTCTATGAGGACATCATCATGGAGGTATAAGATAGGATAGGCCATGTACAAGTGAACATGTTATACAAGATGCCTTTAGATTTACATAAAACATCTTGATAATCACACCTCATCAGTTTCTGTGATAATGAGGGATGAAGAATGATAATGAAATCTTTCCATGTTATTGTTTCCTTCTGACTCAGGTCTGAAGCTAGACACAAAAGTAAGGAACCCTTCATGAGGTTCCGACCGAGTAACAGCGATTTTTATTTTCATGAACAGTGAAAGCAATATAATTCTTAATTTCGTCACATGTTCTAAGTAAACCATCGAGATGAGTAAAACTGTCAAGCCCTGTATTTGAACACGTGGAACAGCGCATTTTAACAAGGCTCCGCACTGAATTATGTCGTCCATTTTATGTTTCTATCACTGAAAAGAAGAAAATACATCTCGCAAGAAAGAAAAATGAGAGTTCGAAGGACAGCCACAAAGAATTACTTACTCTAGACTTGCCGGGAAGGAAGAGTGACAGAAACATTTACTCTTGGTAAGGATCTTCCTTAATGGGCCTTTTTTGCACAAATTTCATATGAAGGATAGAAAATTTCAGTTTACTTCTCTTATGGTCATTAATTTTTTCAAAACTCAAATAATATAAGAAATGCTATTTACACTTACAGATTTTTGTCTTCTCTACTTCCTTTCTCTCATTCAATTTCAACTAAAGGTATTTTTTTTTAAGGGTTTGGAATAAAAAGCCTAAATACAAAAATTAAATTTTCTCTATATACAAAGAAAATGACTTTTACCCAGTATATATAATATACATAAATGAATAAGAATGTAATAAAATAAAATATTACGTTCTGGATTTTTTCTTTTGGAACTCTACAATTACAAAAATAAGTTATTTTTAAATTTGGAAATCATATATTCAAAATATAAACCTTCAACACAGGGCATATATATATATACTTTGCTTTATGAATTATGAACCCTCATGAGTAATAAAAAAGTTACGAACTTAACACTGACTTCATTGCCTGATCGCTGTTCGCCATTTTTCCTACTCTACAAACACACATACATTCAATCACACAAATACAGACTAAGTACATTCTAATACAGTAGATTAAAACGTTGAAATGTTAAAACTGTACGAGTACGATATTTGATATGTATTGCTTTATGATCGGTTTATTTATCCAACCTAATGCAACAGCGATACCGCAAAATAACAAAGTTCATTTTCCAAATTTTCTGATCGGTTTGGTAATTTGTTCAAATAATTGAAGTTATTCCCTCAATTGAAAGATATTTAATGGATTATATTAAACGTAATTTATAAATTTCACATAGTTTAGATTTAATGAATTTATATTTGAGTAATATTTTATCTGTTGGCCAAAAAACACAAAGCTCTGACATTTATATAACATTTGTTATTCAGTGTTTGTTTAGTATTTAACTTTCAGGTCATTTGAAGAGTTTTTGACCACGGAGATTATTAGCAGAGAATTTGTTGGGGTTCGGTAAAGGTTGTACCGAAGCCTAACAAATTCTCTACTTTTAATATTTAGCCTAATTCTTTTCTTTTTAAAATCTTCCTGAAAGGACGAAGTCTGGAAGAGAAGTTTCACGTCGGAGTTTCTCATCCGTAGCCCAGAAATAGGCGTAATCACGTGGCCCTTGCCCTTTCACAAATCGCTCTCAAATGAGGCTTCTTCCGCCATTAGTGAGATCTCATTCCTTTTTTTCCCACAATCATCTCTCTTCTGTTTCATTTGCTCGGAATCAGGTCCCTAGGACGATCTAACCAGAGATTATTCAGATTTCATTCACACCACCGATCAGTATTCCTTAAGATTAATTTAATTTTGTCTAAAAGAAAATTTTCAGTTCTTTTTTTTATTTATTTTACTTTACAAATAAAATATGTATAGAAACAATAGAGAGAAAAAAATTTAAATTTAACACTTTTTTTATCTCGACATTTTAAGAAACAAGTATTATCAATTTTTAGTGCAAGGGAACAGAATAAAAAATCTAACTGTCCCAGCCAGGACATTAGCGCGGGGAATTTAATTACTTATCAGACTTGTCACGGTAGTGCAAATGGCAGCATACTGGACCGGAAAGCAGGAGATCCAGGTTCGAGTCCTGGCTGGGACAGTTAGGTTTATTTATTCTGTTCCCTTGCATTAAAACTTGTTAAAATTTACGTGGGATTAAATACCACAAAAGAATAATATTTATAAAAAGACAAGTATTATCTATTTCGAAAGGTTTTAGTTTTAATTTAAAATATGCATTTATTTTTATTAGGTTCATTTCTATTTGAACCTACAACCTCACTCCCGGGAATCGGACCTACATTTGGGTAACTGGCAGGTTGGCCTTAAAAAAAAAAATATATTGTATCGG
>KZ809810.1:47818-61833 GCA_000696205.2 Oncopeltus fasciatus
TATATATATATATACATATGAAAGTTTGTTCACGTAGGCTTCGACGGTCGTCAGATGTATTTACCGTTTCTTCTTCCGGGTTGGACCTTGTCAAGTTTTTGATATTTGCCGAGCTTTTGCACATCATGTGATGGCTTCTTCAAGGCTGAGAAGAGAATCATTCTCTATTCTCTTTTCAGCCTTGAAGAAGCCATCACATGATGTGCGAAAGCTCGGCAACTATGAAAAAACTTGACACGGTCCAACCCGGAAGAAGAAACGGTAAATACATATGAAAGTTTGTTCATTCTTGCAGCAGTATGTTATCTGTAGATAGTACAAATTATGGTTTCTAAACTGGGATGATTTTATATGGAATATATTTTTTTTTAAATTCGCAGGAATATTTTGAAGCTCACTCTCAGGGGTAAAGAGGGACTCGCACTAAAAATGTAATCAGAAAACACCCTCCTAAGCCGACACGCAACACCCTTCGCTCCAGCTGAGAGAGCCACACTTAACGCAGACAATATTTATAAGGGCAGGATAGCCTCGAGAGAGCTCTATATAAAATACCTGTCCGCCGACAAGCGCCCCCCGGGCTCTATAACAGATATCTTATTTCAGCCCGGATAGCAGCAGCCCATAACGCCTGTCCATACATCATCTCTCAGACTCTCTCTCATCCTTCAGATAACCTAACTCCCCGCTACAAAGGCTTCATAATAAACTTCATCTTTCTTCTTAGCGAAATCCTTTTAATTTTTGAGAAATGTATGTGAGTAAATACTGGAGCTGTCTACCAGTGAAAGAGGATATTTATTGTCGGCATCACTAGCCATCTGGTTCTCAGCAATAGTCAAATAAACGGCATTTAGTACAAGAGAATTAATCCAGTAAATAAGAAAAATGAAATATTAATAGTTTTGATAATATCAGAGTTAATATTTGCAATAGAAATAACCATTTTTCTGCTCATATCTAAAATGTGATTATTATGAACCCAACATCAAAATTATAAACATCCAAAATACAATAGCAATGCAAAATAACTTTATTTTTCATATTTCATTAAAGGTAGACGTAAATAAGTTTGTACCGTAAAACTATTACTGATTAAATATATTTATTTCCAACAATTCTACAATGTTCTATAGATTTTTTTTTTTCATTAGCTCAATAATAGCAATGCTTTTGATATTTATTTCATTTGGCCTCTTCTTAATTCATCCCTCTCTCACTCATCTGATTTAAGACAAAAATTAATTCATTCAACGGTTTAATAATATCAAATCTAAATATTAAGTTTAGTTCTTATATTTTAAGATAATTAAAATAACTCTCGAAATTACATTCACAAGTATAATCCTCAATATGAGGTATTCTTTTTTTTTTTTTTCGTAAAAATGTAATATAATATAAATTTCAGAAAATAACATTCTTCACCTCATGTTTAACACCTATTAGTAAATACTGCAGCATATTACAGCATTGGAAAATTAGTTATAATAACATTTAAAAATTGATTCTATGATTTGATAGATAAATCTAAGCCATTGAATAATAAAACAACAATAGTGAAGTACAAGAATAGATAGCTGCGTATGTGAATATTCAAATAAAATGTGTACACTATTAAGAGACAAAATAAAATAAACAAATTTAGAATTTCTTAGCAATTTTTTTTATTATGTTTACAAAGAAATTAAATGTTAAAAAAGAAATCGTGAATTTGATTTAAAGATTTCAAATTTTTCGAGTCAAAACACTATTATGTATTTTTTTAAAATATGAAACGAGAAAGAAGATTTATCGAGGATTATATTTACTTTATGTGGTGTTCGGACTCAGTTTAAGTAAAATATTAAAAATCAATTAATGTTTGTCTATGTTTAGAAAATTTCACTTACTTCTTCAGGGCCAAAATTAAATGATGTGAGAGGTTACTGATGAAAAAATATGAAACATAATAGTAATAATAATTAAATACATAACTAATAAATATAATCATACCATCACATCATCAAAGAACTTAAACTGAACATGTACAAATGAAATAATTTTTTTTTTTAAATGTAACTTTATTAGTAATTACATTCTACATATTTTGTGCACACTCTAAGTAAATAAAAATAAAAAATTACCGTAATAATTACGAGAGGATGAACTCATGGATCTTGTTAATCTCCTGGGTATTGGGTCATGAATTTGATTCACTTCTCAACCCATAAGAAGAAGTAGAGGTAGTCCCCTTTGCAGATGATCGAACTACTAGATGGTTGGAGCAACCGTGTCTACATGATATAACACAAGATAAACAATACACGATAAATATTGATATAACGAGGTGTTACATACAATAAGTAGGCTGAGTTATAGATAACACTGGGGAACACATTTTTTGTTGAGTTAGATTGGACACAGTTTTTTCACTAATTCTTGGCGTGTGAATTTGAGAATAGCCTCAGATTTTGTCTAGCTCGTCAACTTTTTAAACTAAAGGTTATCGTCAGAAATAAAAAATCATGTATTTAAAAAACATAAAGTAAAAACGTGCCAAGTACACAGTTTACAAAACATTTAATGTAAGTTAAATTGAGTTCATACATATAAAATTGTTTAATTAATGAACAGTACTTACAAATTAAGATAAAAATTTGGGTTTGTCGCTTTTTCTGGAGTGTTTAGTTTGTGTACATTCGCGCTTGATGCTCCAACAATAATCAGCCATCATACGTACGTCCAATCTACCTTGATACCTTGCTTCATGACCCACAAATCTTGATGGAAACACTCACCCTGCTCATCACTCACAGCACCAAGATTGTCCGGGAAATTAGCAAGGTGGTTGGTGTGCAACCTAGCTTTTAGAAGCTTTCCAAGAGTTAGTGGACAATTTCGGAGTAATTCAATGTTCATTTATTTCGAAGAAAGTCTTTAACAATGTTTTTGAATGCCATATCCGTATTCCTCTTCTTCGAAAGATGGAAATTCATTGAAAACTGGCACGGGGACTTAGGCTGAATGCAGTACTGGGCGTATAGCTGACGGTAAACTAGAATACTTTTATTTTACATTTGTTTTTCTTGTCATATCCCAATGTTTTCACTATACAAAAGTAACAATCACTTGAATGATATTTGGGCTTGCGCCAAATCATAGGTATACCAAATTTAGCACGTGTTCCCTTGGTCCACATCCGTAAACCCTCAACACACTGTTTACACACTTTATGAGGTGCTCATACTTTATCTTAATCATCAAGTTTCACTTTAAAATAGGCAAAATATGCTTGTCTGACAAATGTACTGATGTTAGTCCTTTGACTGGGAATGGTAAAACTTCTCACACACACACACACACATATTTATATAAAACAAAACGAATCGGGGCTTTTTTCGCACTTTCGACGTTGTAGGAGCAGAGAGGTAGCCATAAGAAAACGTTTCACTTCAAACACAATATGTAGTTCTGTACACTTCTGTAACGTAATTATAAATACTGCTTGCCGACACACAACGTTTCACCACAGTAAAATAGACTTCTATATAAAACAGCTAAAAAATCTAACTCAACAGAAATGAAGTTTCAAATTGTTCCCCAGTGTAATGAATACATCAAATATAGACACTCAAGTTGATAGTACTACATAGAAAACGAAAGGAGAACTAAATATATATTATTAAACAACTTTTCCAAATATATAGAATGAAATTCCTCTTNTAAAAAAAAAAAAAAATTTCGTTCCACTTACGATTATTTAACACTATTACTGTAATTAGGGAATTTAAAAAAAGAATCCCATATTGCAAATTACTTTTTACTAAACTAGGAAGTTGTTTTATGGCATTTTCAGGTCATATATGTCCATAAATCTATTGAAAATACAACAATGAGATAAAGTTTAAATGAGTCCATGTTTCATTAAATATTAATAAAAGTAAGAGTAAATAAGGAAATTTAATGTCCAATTCGGCTTGGACAATGAAAGTAAATGGTGTGAATTTACATTCCAATTCCAATAATAGATAGAAAATTAAATTTTACCCATATCATTTTTCATAAAATTCTTCTAAACTCATAAAACAACCAAGATATTACTCTTAAAAATTTTCGGCTTCCTTTAAACTATTCAGGGGGTGACTTTTATCTGCTTTAAACCAATACTTTTTTTTTAATTGTTTTTTTTAGAAGATCAATGAAAAGCCTAAATGCTGAATTTGGTTTCTATATTTTAAAAACAGGAGATTTTAAAAATTACTCAAAATTACATTGCTCAACATCTTTCTCGATACGCGCTTAAGAAATAAATATATAATTGATACATATATAAATGATATGAATGATACAGAAATAAATTTTACATCTATTTTTTCTATTAATCTTTTTGTAGTGCTAATAATAACGGAGATATTATGAAATTGAACTTTGTCATTTTTTACGAGCTCATCAAATGTGGCTTATAAAAAGTAGTTAAAATAAAGGATTTGATTATTTGCGGACAGAATTCATGAAATGTTCATTGAATTCATGAAATTCATTCAGAATTATGAAAATTGCGGGCTCTATACAGGGCGTACAGACAGTGGGGAATTCATCTAGTTCAGCTAGACGCGTGAACGAACAGAAGAGCCACGATTTGGACGTGGTGGAAATTTAGTGTCATTAACAAGTAACATCATACCAAGTCAATATGTAGACCCCAGTGAATATAGATAGGACAGAATAATATACATTCATATCTTCCATGTTTAAACTTATTAAAAACCATCTGGAAGAATTATAGAGATCATCTAGAGCGATTTGTCAAATTTGAAATAATGTTCTTCGATTTTATTTATTTATTTATACTCTTGTTGTACCAGCTAAGGTGTACAAGGTGCACAACATGGGCAGAATGTAATAAATAATAAAGTTCTTACTAATTAAAAAATTAAAATATTCTTCTTAGTTGAAGCAACAAACAATTTCATAGTTAAAATGATCGATCCAGAAATAAAACATGAATTTAACGTTCTTTAAAATAAGTTAACTTAAACATTAAATATTTCTTTCTAGCAGAACTTAAATTTACAAAATCAACAGTAAAAATATAAAGGGCCTCCAGTTAAGTTAATTAAGAAAACGTTCGGCAGAATATCTTACAATAACTTAGTACTGGATGTATTAAAATATGTAAATGAGATGAAAATGAAATATGTAAATGAATATTCTTCAAGTAATACAAAATATTTGAATACCCATTAAGAGAATAACACTTCGAGTGTAATAGCTTTTCTGACCATTTGGTATTTTTACGAGGAGAGGCTTATTATTAATAGCACATTAAAAATAACATTTATTTATTATAAATAACAAAAACTGATAAATAAACTATCCTTACAAAGAAATACAATTAATTAATTAAGTCAAAATATAATGAAGATATGTTTTCCTGTTTTAATTATTATCCTCTAATTATCTTTTTCTGTTGAGTAGTCACAATTGCACTAATTATTTGTGTGGGGTTTGAATCAGGGGGTCTGTTACGGATTTTCCACGTGTTTCAGGAGAATTATTTATANAATAATATTTATGATATTATTTATAATATTTTTAAAATATTGCTGAAGTATTTTTTATTAATTCCTCTCACATATTTTTCTGATTTTCCCAAATAAGAAACTTAGCATTTTATATTAAAATTCGATACGCCAGATATCATTTAATAAAAAATAAATAAAGTAGCTTCCTTTTCCCTCAATATTATTGTCATAATATTAAAATTTACCTCCAGATAAAACCCCATTTATAATTGTTTAATTTTGCTGTGCGACTCCTAAAATATTTATTTTTAATCAATGAAAACGTCTGTGTAATGTTTGAGTGCTCTAAACTAAATAATAAGCCTTCTAAATCCCCCTCCACCCTTTCTATTCGTTCGATTTTGCATTCGCAACGAATTTTTCTTTTAATTTACATATCAAAGCGATATGCCGGAATCCATTAAGCTAAGCCTCCCCTCATAATTGTTTAATATCCATGTGCAACTCTTATAATAAGTATTTTATCAATAAAATAAAATCTGTATTCAATTTAATTTCTTTAAGCTGAAATAACTTTTCGTTTTACATTAAAAGCTACGTCCCAAATATCATTATGGATAACTGACAGCTGTGGTATCTAAAGCGGTAAAAGTGTCTTTGTGTCACACACACACACACAAGTCATACGGAAGATTTTTAAGGGTTGGGGATTGAATATTATTTGTAATAATAGTATTTTACGTGTGTTATGAATTACTTTTATTCTTAAGTTAGGTGTTGGATACTCAAAACTGTTTAATTTATTGAATAAAGTAAAATAATAATAAAAAAAAAGGATCAATAATACAAATAAGTATTGTGTAAAATCCTTTTTCAACATATGTTTAAATAGTCCATGATTAGTATTTTACTTCTAAAGCCCTTAAATACGAAAGTTTAATTTAGGAAACTATTGGAGAAGTTACTCTTACTTCTCCATAAGAACTTCACTCAATATAATTAAAAGATGACAAGCAAAAATATTTAATTATGGTAAATCATAAAAATCAGCGGTGAAAAGTTAAGGAAATAATAGTGGAAGGACTGGGAGATTTTTTAAAAATTATATTCCCATTTCACAGCAAACTAGCTAATCCCGAGGTTATGTGTATTAGAATATTGGAACTTTAACATAAGGAAAATTTAGCTATTCAAATTAGCTTGAAAAGAATTTTGAAAAGTTTTTCCACATTTTTTAGAATTATACTTCACAGATACTAAAAATGATCTAACTTCATGCTATTTGGAAACGTTTATATGATTTTGACCGAGATATCAGAAGAGAGAAATTAAATTAAAATTTTCTATCTTCATTATCATTGGTGTTTATATTGAATATAAGTATTTTATAATATAATTGGGAGCCGAGCAAATTTTCCAACAGTTTTATTGCATAATATATACTTAAAATATTTAAAACATATATAAAGAAAAATATTTCAGGATGTATTGGTGATGGAGTGTGAGGTTCAACCCTCTTCACTGTTGTTCGCAATCTTAATTTTTCTACTTTTCCATTCTCTTAAACATATAAGAGTAAATTAGTCATGTACTCTTACTTCTGCCCACGTGAAATGGAACCAGCAGACGTGGAATTATATAAGGTTTTGTTTACCATTTATTTGTCTCAGATCATGATACTGGGTTTCCTTTAATGAGGATAGACGTAAATGGTTTGCCATTAGCATTACTAACACTGTACGAGAAAGAATTCCTTTAACCTGGGTATGAAGGAGGCTAACAAAGGTGCATTTACAAGGGTAAATTCACTGTATCCAAGATAAAATTTATGTGAAGAAGGGGTGTGTTAATCCCTTTTGGGGCAGGAATGGCGAAGGATGGACGGAGGCAGACAGAATTACGGCTAGCTCAGGCTGAGAGATGTGCCTCTTGCCAACAGTACCACCTCACACTAAATATCCCTCAACACGCCAGGGACTTCGTTCACCCTTATTTTTATAGTTATTTACTGCAAAAAGCACAAAATAAAAAGAGGCTTCGATACGACCCATATAATGAACAATGTCGGCAGGTATATTTTCCCACAATCTATGGCGGTAACTAAGGTCTGACCCTTCAAATATACCACTACATCTGTATTATATATGTAGTGGTATATTTGGGCATCGAATGGAAGAATAAACAAGTTACTGGCCTTTATAGAAAATTTATTTTTCATTTTATTTTTTTTTTCGAGTAAAGATTATTTATGTCCAGGAATCTGTATGTTCGTTATTTACAGCTTCCAAAAGACTTGAACATAAATATTCAAATTTAGTCAAATTTGGGATTTTCGGTTTTACCTACTCCTATAAAGTCCTCATTTTCATTAGAGCTTGAATCATCATTTCTAAGGAGTTAAATGTTTAAAATTTGTCAAAAAGCCTTTCTTCTATGTACCGTGTAACCTGCGAATTTCGTCGTTTTGACAAAAGCATTTAAATTGACAGTTTTTGTTCAGTTAAATTCATTTTTTATGAGTACTGAAGAAGTCAAGGTCAATTTAATAGCAATGTTTTTGTTGGTATGTTTGCTCACAACCAGCAGGATTAAAATTATACTAATTGTAAACTGAAAATTCTGAGCTGATTTTAATTAGATTTAAAATTTGGGTTGTGCTTGTTCTTGTAAGTTAGCTAATGTCTTATAACTTCGTGATATGACTATAAAGGTGTCGATTTATGGATTAAAATTTTTAAAGTTTTATAGTTCCCTTGAGTACAATTTCCCTATGATTTTTTTCCTTCGTAACTATTATATCTAAATCTTCAATTTTCATCTACATAGTCATCGTCATGTATCGATCATTTATGCATCAAAAAGATGGTTCCTATCAGAGGATAAGATTATAAGTAGTAAAGGTTTGGTTTAGTTGACACAAACATTATATTTGTAAATTTTAAAATTTATATGAAGAAGATTATGATTTTCCAAGAATGAATATATTTTCTTCTTCTTCTTTAAAAATCGAGTCATGCCAAAAAAGAGTAAAATGTTGCTAATCTACTTTAGCCTTTGTTACATTGAATTGACTTAATCCTTTATAATATTTTTTCCAGACCCTTTCTTAAACATGTTAACTGAAGTGGTACATATTCTGAGTACTTTCATCTTGNTGTGAGGCAATATAAACCAACCCAGTAGCTTTGTAATTATTCTTATTTAGCGTTATGTAACTCTATTTTTTCTTCTGAGTGGTTCTTATTCTCATTCTTTTGACCGATATAATGGCTTTTGCTATAACGAAACAGTCAATGCACGAGAGGAGACTATGATTATTAACGCTGAGACGATAAGGTAGATACTTTTCAGGAAAATATACTGTGATCTGTAAAAACACACAATTTTAATTGTAATATATAGGTGCTATAATATATAAGTGGCACCTTAGTGGTTAAGGTACTGGACTTCTGAGCCAAAGATCCTATTTTCAATGCTCAAGTGCACAGTTAGTTTTTTTTTTCTTTCTGTGCTTCTTTTATTAATGACCCAAAGGATCCTGGAATGCTGGGAACATACTTCGTTAAGCATTTCCTAAAGTACCAGAGGTGCTGAATAAATACATTCTTAACATGTATTTCTCCCTGGGCCTATTGGCCTTTTGTATAGCTGGTCTAAAAATTAAGCAAGGAAGATTAACAGTATGTTTTGTTCATATAATGTATTCTATTATAGCGGTCAGTCAAAATTAGCGATAAGATGTCTATGAACAGCTTACTGCGAGGCGTTGGTCAAAACAATTTGGCAGTGAAGATACGACATTGGTAAGGAAGATGGCTCTGGCCAGCCATTAATGGATATGGATGAGCTTTTGCAGGAAGCTGTTGAGTCAAATCCGTCCACAAGTATTTGCTAACTTCCCAGGGAGAGTACTGTCAATCGCCGAAGATGCTGCTAGCCGACCTCTGCCTGAAAGGAGTAGTAGACTTGTCCTTCTCGAACGTACTCCTTAGTAGTCAGCTAAGAGGTTAGAAATTTGTTAAAATTTATTGAAAACCCTTTCTATTATGACACCTTACCGGAAGATATTCACATGTTGTGAAACCGTATGCTGACGAAATCAAAACAAAGTACCCATAAGCAATGTGTCGATTGCGGTCAAACTGCTCTTCGGTTGCTGCAAGGGCGGAAATCAATGCTCTGCGTTTTTGGAATTTTGAAGATATTATTCATCACCAATTTGTTCCTGATGGGTGCATAATGAATTTTGAACTCTGCTGCAAACAGCTGGAAAGACTTTATGCCAAGTTATCTAGATTTTATCAAACGAAAAAAGGAGTTTCATTCCAACGAAATAATGTTCGTCTTCACACTTTCGTCGAGATAAAATTTATTTTAAGGAAGTTCTTGAGTTTGACTCCTCCCTCATGCACCGTACAGTTCAGGCATCGCACTATTTGATTATTAATATTATTTTATTCATAAGTTAAAATGATAAAAATATTTACTATTAGGAAGATTAATTCCTTGTGCTTTTCGTTAAACATTAATTGCTAACTAGTTTCAGATTTTATTTTTGTTAGTTCTTGTTAGTAGAACAGAGGTTTATGATTTATTACAAACGAAGCCCATCATTCTTTCATTTAGATAATATATATTTATTCACTAAAACTAAAAACTTCTCTTGGAAATTTTAAAGAAAGTGATCGGAATCGTTAAGAAAGTTAGTCATAGCCATTAATGATCATTTATGAATGGGAAAAGATTTGAACTCTAATGAAGGTTGGAGAGCCGTCGTCGATGGCTAAGAACGACAAGTTGTAACCATTATTGCTAGTAGTCCGAATCCGAAGTGTGCTTTGCCATTGTGTTCTGAGCTGAAGAAGTTAAAACGAGCCCCATGGGCCTCAGTAGGCAAACCTATAAATAAAAAGTAACAATATGTACACACACACACACTCACACACACGTCTTATATTTTAACTTTTTCTATTTGATTTCAAAAATAAATCATATTATTTTATGTATGCATTGAGTCGAATATTATGTAAAATAAACATTGAAAAAGAGCACTTAACGTCGTTTAAGGAAGTGCACTTCATGCACATTTTATACATATAATGTACAAAAAATCTGTCCTGAGAACAATCTGAATGTATGTGTTTCTTGGTAATTCGCTAAAAGCAAGAAGCAATGAGTATAAAAAGGGTAATATTTCAGCTGTACTATTAAAAGCGAAGGAAGTTTATTTGTGATCCTTGTGTGGGGGAAGGGATGTTACTCCAAATTCCCTTCCAAAGTAGCCCTTGTAGCAGAGGCCACCGTTAAATGAATTCTGTATAAATTGGTTAGAGGAGAGCGTTGCGGGAGGTAACTTACTGTTATAGCCTTACAGCTGAGAGTCCCTTTGAGCTTCTAATGCCATTAAATCAGGCAGGTAGTGGGATTTGTGCGCTCTTGGGGTCTTCGCATACAGACACCGCACCTCCATATGCTGGAAAGCTATCTGATTTTAAAGAATTAATGCGAGAGAATAGAATAAAAATCTATCTGTTCCAGCCAGGACTCGAACCTGGATCTCCTGCTTTCCGGACACGAATGCTGTGTGTTGGGAATTTAATAAGTTATCTAGCTCGTCCCGGTTATGCTAGTGGTAGCATTCGAAAGCAGGAGATCCAAGTTCGAGTCCTGGCTGGGACAGATAGATTTTGTACTCTATTCTCTCTTATTAATTGTTTAAAATTTACGTAGGATAATAAACCACAACTAAAATTAATAGCTATCTGATTTTGTTCAAATTAGTCTCATGATATCATTAAAAAAAACCACTATCCAACCTCTAATAGAGCCTAGCTAGCGAAATTCCTTCAAAGAAATTTAGCCATTCATTGTGGTAACGCGACATTTGGGAAATATCTTCATCATTGCTGATATAGAAAAGCCAGGAACAGGACCCATGCATATAAATATGTGTGTGTGTGTCCCAGAACTTCAGTTCTGAAACAAAGAAACTAAATTCGAAATGTGAGCTACTTTTTACATACTGTTGGGTCAGTTTCTTAGGTAGGGGATTTAGAGAGAAACTAAATTGCAATACTGCTGGAAAATTTGTTTTGGTTAGTGATATGAAAAAACGTAAAGGATGGAACGTTAAAAATTTTCTAACAATTTAATTTAATTTGATCCTATTTCTTGTTATTCTTATGAACATCTTTTTTCAATAATTCATGGAGAATCAGTTTAATTAGCGCTGCTCAAGTTTGTGATGGCTGTTTCATAAATAAATTGTAATCCTTTCATAGACCATTTGGAAACCGATTATCATATACCGTTTTCACATATGTTTAATTTAATTTGCGAAATCCATAACTAAATCTTGTCTGCATTTAGGGTCCTCTTTTATTGGCTAGAGTAATTAAAATATTAACCTGTCAGCTAGAAATAGATAAAATTTATAAAAGTTTTTCGTCTGTGCAAAGAGAGACTGTTTCATAAAACGATTTTATTCATTGTTATTCATGTTTTTGCGAAACTACCGTCGATACAATAATAATGATGAAATATTTATTTTATTGTATGTTTTTCAAATGTAGTCAGAATATTAAATTTTTATTATTTCACTTATTTATAAATATCGTGTATAATTATTTTATACATAATCATAAAATTTATTCATAATAAATCACAATTAAAACTATATTTTGATCATTGATTTTCCATTTTGTAGAGGAATCGGAGGGAATTACTTAAAATATTTATTCCTAAAGAAGCAGGACATTGCATCAGTTCCATGATTTTCCATGATTACACAAATGGTAAACGGATTAAAATTAGGATTTGATACTTTTATTTAAACAGTCGAGTATAATAAACTTTAAAAAATGTACTATTTTAACTCTGAATAAAGAATATATAAGGGCTATTGCTATGAGTAACATAAACATAATAATCTCTTTCTGAGCTTTAATTAGAATATTATTTCCGTAAATGCATATAGAATTATTTGGAATGTAGGTAGAATTAAGATTATCGCTCAATTAGCTTGTTCCTCAGTTTTTATTA
Source organism: Oncopeltus fasciatus (assembly GCA_000696205.2). Taxonomy (NCBI): domain Eukaryota; kingdom Metazoa; phylum Arthropoda; class Insecta; order Hemiptera; family Lygaeidae; genus Oncopeltus; species Oncopeltus fasciatus. The sequence continues at coordinate 60,364 of KZ809810.1, forward strand.
GCCCTAAACTGTCTACAAAGGCTCTACACAAAGTATGATTAGGTAAGACACCTTAAAGATATAAATCCACTCTGTTAAGACGGTTCATGATTTTATTATACATTTTTATTTGTTTTTTGTATGAATGATGAAAACTTGCGTAAAAAACCGCTGTGATAAGTAAAATAATGCTTAATTAAGCTCCAAAATATTATATCATATTTATCAATGCTAGATATTTAGTTTATCTAGCCTTTTTGGATTGCCAATTTTCATCTAACTTATAATATAGTAAGTTACTTAATCGGCTTTCAGAATACTACAACCAATCAGATTTTTAACAATTTTTGATACATTAGTTCCTTAAAATAATTAAATAATGACGTGGTCATCGTATGTGCTCCAGACTACAATATTGACGAAAAATATTGATGTACATTCGATGACATTCGGTCGTATACATGGAACATTGTGTAATTAAAGTACAGGAATTAGTAAATTGATGCTTAAGTCGTAGAGCACAACAAGGAATTTCAGAATAAAAATGAACAAAAAAATTAAAACCGATTTTATAAGCCTACTTTAGTTATAAAATTAGCTAAAATATTAGCTGTAAGTAAAAAGAGTTATTAAGCAAAAAAAAAAAAAAAAAAAGCGACTGGTTTAACTTTTAAAGATGTTTATTAAAAAATAAAATGTTCTTATCGTGGTGTAGCATAAATGTTCTAAAAATTCAATATAACACATCCAGTAGATTTCAACATTAAGGCGTATGAGATATTCCTACTATGCAGCAACAAAAACTTGGCACCTTTGGTAAATGAATACCGTAAAAATTAAAAATTTAGTAATTAATTGTGATGAATTTCTTTAGCGAATTTCGATATTTACTCTACCTAAAGTAGTTTTTGAAGTAAAAGTGTGATTTTAGACATAAAATTGATTAAATCAATGTTTTTAAAATCAGAAACTTTTCCGCGCTAAATTTCCCCTCTAACTTGCAATCAGATTGGAAACCCTAATCAAAAAGTAGAGGACAGTGACGTCCGAAGAACTAAGGAACAGAACCCTTAAAACAGTTCTGAGCCGTTCATTAGTATTCGCTGAGAGAACGGCTCCCAGGAGTTGGTCTCATTGTCCCTACTAACAGAATGGAGCCGGTGCACCAGGCGTTCATTCTGCTCGAGAGAGCGGGACAATGCTCAGGTTCATTCAAGTGCTCTGAACTTGTCTCACGGGAGGGATCTCATTCAACATAGCAAACACCTCTATTCATTACTACCCCACATAATATAGAACGGTGGCCTTGGCAAATAAACAAAGCTACCCTTGTATATTTTATATAAATTCTAACAAAGAAAGCGCTCTCTCTCTCTCTCTCTCACACTCTCTCTCTCTCTCTCTCTATATATATATATATATATATATATATATATATAGAGAGAGAGAGAGAGAGAGAGAGAGAGAGAGAATAATGAGGAGTCTCACATC